>JAFBJT010109378.1:0-13824 GCA_016785325.1 Chascanopsetta lugubris
GGGGGGGGGGCAGTTTGGTGATCAGAAAATCATGAAAATGACAGTATGTTATTGTTCTTTTGTTTTTTCAATGACAGAAATCTTACACACTGCACCTTTAAATAATTCAATCATTTTCATTCCGTTGAGAACCACCTCTATTTTCCTAATGACATTCAACGTTACTGCATCATTATGGAATGGTTAGCTGAGACAATGAAAGTATGACATTTATCCAAAGAATGAAAATAAAAAAAAGATGAACGAACAACACAGACAGACCTTGGCGAGGTCCGTCACTGTGTTGACCTGCTCACTTAATTTCCTTTGTTCCATTCGAGCTCTTCCCAGTCTGAAAGTCAGAAACACAGTCTCTGTTGTACCAATTAAAAGAAAAGCACAACATAAACTTAAAGGTGTAGTGTGTAAGATGTTGGTCATTTTTGTCACATCTAAAAAAAGATTACAAAACAATTACATACTGACATTTTTATGTCAGTTTATGATTTATAATCACCTACCTGTTTTATTTTTCTCTCCATTACCCTTAAATGAGCCCTTTAATGTATGTTTACACAGGGAGCGGATCCTCTCTATGGGGGCTGCCATGTTTTTACAGTGGCCCAGAGTGGGCTGTTGAGTTTGAATGAAGACTGAAGTCGACCATAGGTTCTCCTTCAGAGGGCTGAGGGTGAGGTGATGGATACAACTTCACCCCAAATCGTACACACTGCACCTTTAACTTTATAAAATCCTGTTAGAGATTTACAAATACAGTCTCAACATGCGATTAAAGGTGATTCCCACTGGTGGATGGCGTGCAGGAATTTACGCTGATGACAGCGCACTCTGGCATGATCCACCTTCTCCACCAGCTTGGTGTTTTTGTGGATGAGCCACGTTTCCCTCAACACATCAGCTGCTGTGTTTTTGATCTGGAGAGAGAGACAGGGGATTAGTATCCAGTCAATTAAAGGTGCAGTGTGTGTGCAGTTTCGCTCCATTTTTGTCTGACTTCTTATTTTAGGATTACAAAACAATTACATACTGACATACACTGAACATCTTCTGAGATTGAATAACAGCTGAGGGCCACCATAAGGTTCTCCTGCAGGCTCAGGGCGAGGTGACACCCTTACACACTGCGCCATTCAGCAAAGACGTCATTGTCAGTACTTTCAACTTCATCAAGATGTGATGAAGGCTTGACATGTATAGTACAGTTATAGAATCAATGAATATTGTAGAAAACTATTAACAAACAGAAATCAAAGACAATTTAGTACAAATACAACCTAAATCACAATAACATAAGTATGTAAATACAATATATTACATATATATATATATATATATGATTTGAAAGTGACCTTCTTGAAGAGTTGAATGTCCATCATGAAGTTGTGGACATGCTTTTCAGCTCTGGTGAGTTCCGACCTTCTTGCAACAACAGCAACGACTAAAGCAGTGCAGCCTGCCCCCTGTGGAGAGAGGCAGTGGTTGCTTTCGTAATGCGCTATGCAGAGTGATTCTTCATAATTGGACACCTTTAACTTTTTTATACTTGAAAAAAGGGAAACATTTGAAGTTCCTGTTGTTTATAGGTTGATTTTACTGGTCCCGCCCACTTAAGTTCAAGTTTGGCCCCTGAACTAAAATGAGTGACAGCCCTGATATGTTGTGCTTTATAATGTTTTACACTCTCACCATGATTCCTGTCAACAGGCAAACACCCTTTCCACAGAAGGTGTGAGGGACCATGTCTCCGTAGCCAATGGACAGGAAGGTGATGGAGATCAGCCACGTTGCTCCGAGGAAAGTACTTGTCACTTCCTGTGTATCATGATATCTGAAAAGACATGGGATCGGTTCAAACTAAGACAGCGAATTCTGAAAGGAACACTGAAATTATTATAGTTATTATCAGTATTATTTTCTTTTATTTCTATTATTATTAATGTTATTATTGTTAAAATATTATAAATATGGTAATTCTAATAATGATGATGGTTATTGCTATTACAATCATCATTATTATTATTGTTATTATCATTATCATTATAATTTATATTATTATTATGGATTAAATGCATGAAAAAAGATAATTTGCGAGAAAAAAAAAAAGAAAATGAGCCTGGTCTTGATGATCTGATATCGAATATTTAAAGGTGCAGTGTGTCAGATTTTGGTCGTTTTTGTTCCTGGTAAAAAATATTACGAAACAATGACCTACAATTTACAATCACCTACACACCTCACCTTTTTTCCATTATGGCCCTGTTTTTACAGGAGCCCAAAGTGGGCATACTAAACGTAAAACTGAAGTCTACCATAAGTTCTCCTGCACAGTCAGAAGGGAGAGGGGGAGGTGATGGATGCAACATGCAACTTCACCTCTAGATGTCACCAAATCTCACCTTTAAAGATGGTGGAAAAATACCTGAAAATAAATGTGCTCCTACCTCTCACACAGCCACACGGTCCACGCCGCGATGATCCAGCAGGACACACTGAACACCAGCAGCACGGTGCCGGGGCAGATGGTCATCAGAGTCTTCATCACAAAGCGAGTGTCCAAGCTGATCTTGTTGAGCGACCCGATGCTGCGGGACGAGGCGCCGGTGAACAGCTTGCTGTGGAGCAACATGGCTCGGCCAATCAGGTACAGGCGCAGGAACATGGGCACCGAGAGGATGATGTCGACATCGGCGTCGGCCACCGATGCGGTGTAACTGAAGAGCAGCTGAGCGGTCCAGGTGAAGAGGTGCTGGCCCGGGACCGGGTGGATGGCACAGACCAGGAGCTCCGACGCGATAGAGAGAACCCGCTCCACGCTCATCGCTACCCTCCAGTCCTCCGCCCCATTGTCCACCATGAAGAGCTGTTGACAGGCAGCGCAGACTTTGTTGGGAACATCTCACCAGGTTCAACTCAGATGACCGAGCGACTCGGGAGTTTATTCGGTGAATCTAAAAAAAATCGTTTAAAGGTGCAGTGTGTAAGATGTGGTGACATGTAGTGGTGAAGCTGCAAGTTGTATCCATCACCTGGCTCTCACCCTTCTGCGCACGGAGGAGAACCTGTGGCCGACTTCAGTCGTCATTAAAACCTCAAAAGATGTTTCGTACGTCTACTTTTACTCCTGTAAAAACATGGCAGCCCCCATAGAGAGGAGGGCCACTCCTCAGGTAAATGCGCATTCATGGGCTCATTGAAGGGTGACGGAAAAGAGGTGAAACGTTTAGGTGACGATAAAGTGATAAAAAAAATTGCAATATTTTACACACTGCACCTTTAAAATGGCTGTCAGTTGTTGTCATCAGGTTTCTCATCAAAACAAAACCTCCTTATAGAATTTACCTGTATTTCTTTTGCATGGAACATCACAATGAGTCCAAGCAGAAAGGAAGTGGACAGACTGATGAGGCTCTTCAGTACATACGAGTAAACAGATCCCTGTAAACAACGGAAGACAAATATATTACAACAAAACAAATGACTGGGGCAAAGAGAATAGTGGCAAAGAAGGGTTGGTTTTATTAAAATGGTCGTCCAAATATAAACAAAAAAGATTACTTCTAGATTAAAGGTGCAGTGTGTTAGATTTTTTTGTCAATTTGTCACATCTAAAACCAGTACAAAACAATTTCATACCGACATTTTCATGAAATTGAAATGACCTAAATGTATTCTTTTATTTCCTTTTCCCTAAATGTCCCTTATTTTCTCAGCGTTCTTTTCTTGTCTGCATTGACCAGTGATGATTCTCAACTGGTGGGTCGCGACTGAAAAGTGGGTCGTGGACCCATTTTCATTGAGTCGCGGGCCTTTGACTGGGGACAACGTTGAGGGGAAAAAATCTGGGATTTTTAAATTAATTTTTAAAATGTCAAAACTTAGAACATTTCTATTCACACCCGTTAACAGTAGGTGGCGATGACACCCTGTAAATAAAAACATGTAAAGAACATTTTCCTCAATTTGGGACTCGGCTCGTCACTATGGTGAGGGTGGATCCTGTAGCCAGACCGGCTGAGAGCCAATGAATGTCCGGTTCCAGTAGACTTTATGACTATGTCAAGGCTCTCGAGTTCCCTTCAATTCATCTGAGCAAACATGGAAACTACAAACAAGTTCTCATCAGACTAAATTGAAGGGTTGGATCCACGCCGACTCTGGGAAAGGTAGTGACTGACCTTGCCGTAAAATCCCCTGGAGAGCTCTTTCTCGATCACCATGACAATAATGCCAAACATGGCGCAGACCAACGCATAGTCGCTGAGTTGCTTGCGTTTCCCAAACAGACTTCTTCTCTGACCAAGCCGGTAGCTGAGATCCGTCACCCTCTTCGGTGGCGCGCCAGCCTCGTCCCTGGGCAGGTTGTCGCTGTTGGCCTTACTCAAGTCTTTGGTGATCATTTTGGAGAAGGCATCCTTCAGGATGGCGCTGTGGAACAGCTGTAAGCGCTGTTGGCCTGAGTGGAGATCGCTAAGACTGGATCTCAGAGTGCTGTAGCTGTTCAGAAACTGCGCCGCATACCCATTCACCGAGCAACTGGTTTCCCTGTTGTCAGCTGGCGGGGGCGAAGGTTCCGGGAGTGAGACTTTCGAGCCACTGAGGAGCTGAGAGGACATCTGCAAGTTGAAGATGGCACAGAGTATCTGATCAAAACCATGGTACGGGAAGACATCTGAAATCAAGAGAAGATCCTGTACCTGACTTTGTCTCGGTTTGGCGTTCTCCTCAACCAAATCCTGGTTCTCAAGGGAACTGTACTGGCTGAAGGAGACGGGTTGAACACTTTTGTCACTGGCTGGTGCGGATGACCTCTCTACCTGTGCAGTGCTGGTCGGGAGGTTGTAAGAGAGATGACGACACTTTAGGACGATGGGGGGATCCATGGATGGAGAGTCCTGCTTCGGAACCTGATGAACCAATAGTGGTTCGTCCCTAAATACCTCTCTGCGGTTGAGGTCTGCAGTAATGGCTGCCTGAGGCCACCGGCTGAGGGTTGGATTCATCTCGGCACGCTCAACAGAGTTCAGGGGGATGTTGAACGGATTTGAAGGGGTCGCTCGGTGGCTGTCTTTGAAATCATGCTGTTGCTGCCAAAGCCTTTTCCAACCTTCTTGAGGGTTGTGCAGACGGTTTCCCGCATGTCTGGAAAGATTCCTTTGGGTTGTTTGCTGTGGTGAATCTTGGATACTCTGAGAAAGAGTATTTGGCACTGATGAAAGCTGCCTCTTATTCAGTACTACAGAGAGGCAGTCCTGTAAAGTGCTCAGTGATGCTTGGGGATACGTAGTTCTCGTACGGTTCTGTGCATCAGGACAGGAATAACGACATCCGTCAGGGTGGTCTGGATGCCTCTTACTGGTGCCTGCTCTTTCTGGTGATGGTGGATCATGTCCATTGCTGCTGACCTGGCTGCAGAGAGACAGCCAATCCCGATTGCTCAGCTGGGCTATGTTTCGGTTTGAGGTTTTCAGAGGTGGCATTCGGTCGTCTGGGTGGATTTCCTCGGATCTACTATGAGTTGATGGTGGACCGTTGCACAGGCGTGAGGACGCTTCAACTGATGTGGAAGAGGGTTGCCCCTCAGGTCCATGGTCCCTGTTGGAGGAGACTTCACCTGTTGAGTCTAGACGTTGTGTTGCGTTGGTGGGTTTAACCAGAATCAACCTCATCTTATCACCACAGCCCTGAAATGAGATCACAAACAGATCATCTCCTGGAGACGGATGAGAACGATCCGCACCAAACAGTCCTGAAATACTCCCTTTGTATTTGAACTATTTAACTGAAGGTGCGCGATACAGTCGGAGAGTTCAAACAAACCAATCCACCAACACTTCGTCAGTGAGATCACGGGACAGTTTGTGGTTCATTATCTTACCCAAACAGATCTGAGCGTGCAGTATTAGGTCGAGGAATCCAAACCATTGGCCCTTAGATTCGAGGACCAACAACTCCAGCCCCCGAGCCAAGAGTCAGAGGTCTTCAACAGGGGTTCGCGAAGCCTAGGGGGTCCGAAGAGGTACTGCAGGGGGTTTTAGTTGATCAATTAAATGTATACACACATATAACATATATATACATATATATATATATATATATATATATTTATAGCTATGTTTATACATGGCACCAGGCACAGTATAATATAAAGCACAATTTTATATGGGATATATAGTAGGGGGTCCCTGCTCCATCTCTCCATCAGTTTGGGGGGTCCCCGAGCACTGACTAAGTGTATTAAAAATCTGTTGTGGTATTTCATATCTATTGTTGTCTTTGTCTTCTATAATATCTTTATATGTCTTTATTATGAGGAGTCGTCACTGTTATGATAGTAATGAGTTACTGAGCACCAGGATGTACATTCAGGGGGTTATGATTCAGAATCATTCCATCAAAAGCAGATGTGACAGCAGCGCCCCACACCCCAATATCAGTATTCTGCATCGACAGTTGAACAAAAATCAGTTCAACCTCTCATTTGGAGGAAACACACTTTTCATCAGAGTGATGTTTGGCGTAAGTCTTTATCGACAACAGTTCAGGAATGTCGTTTTCTACTTCAGTGTATCGATCATTTCACAGCTGAATTTGATGCTGTTTAATACATTATGAGTGAAGTACAGTCCTAACACATACATTAAATATAATTCATAGCTACAGATAGATCCAAGTGATGTGACTGGAACCTCCAAAAAAGAATTTAAAGAAAAGAATAGATTGAACCCTATTACTTGCTTTAATAAAATATGTCATATTGACCTGACAGACACGATGCTCAGAATAAATTGATCAATCAATTTTACTTTTATAAAATGCATAAAAATGGCTTTAGACTCTGGCCCTTTAATGGCAAATGTACTTGTTAATACATATTTATTTATTCTTGAAATAAGTGAGATCAATAAATGAAAATATACCCACAAGGGATCTTTACCTTCTTCTCCCATATCTTGTATTGACTCCGGATCGGTCGATGGTGCCTGTGGATCAGGTGTGGAGACGGCAGGAGCCTCAGTGGTTGTGGGACACCAGCTCCACTCCTCCACAGTATATCAACCAAGGAGCTTTGGAGACGCTCTCCTTTGAAGGTAATGATTAGAATTCAACAGGCGGAAAGAAAAGGTCAGCAGCACCTGGACGTCATGCAAATAAGCACTTGCGGACACATCAACAGGTTGAGATGCAGAAAGAAACGGCAACATCAGACGAGCGCGCGTGTGATGTGCCGTCTCAACGTCACAGGCTTGAAGAAGTGCCTTTGAAACGAACTGATCGGTTCCTCGTGGAGAATGAGCCCGTTGCTTTCATTCAAAATCAAAGGCCTTCAAAGGTCTCCACAGGGTCTTATCTTTGCCACAAGAGCCTGATTGAACAAGTGTCCATTTATAAATGTGCCTGAGATGAATCGAGCCGGGGAGCAGTGCAGAGCCCTGTCAGTTGTCCTTCTTCTCTAAACTCAATATTATGTTTTATTAGCACAACTCAAAAATGTGTCATTGTCATTTCTTGAACATTTTGTATTCAATTCAAAATATGTCATGTGCTTTACTTACTATTCAATGTATAATTCCTCAAAAGTGCAGTGTGTAAGATTTGGTGACATCCAGTGGTGAAGTTGCATGTTGTATCCATCACCTCACCCTCACCCGTCTGAACATGCAGGAGAACCAATGGTGGACTACAGTTGTCATTAAAACTCAAAAGGTGTTTAGTATGTCCACTCTGGGCTACTGTAAAAATATGGCGGGCCCTGTACAGAGTACCACATGTAAATATACATCAATGGGTTCATTTAAGGGTAATGGAAGAATAATCAAACATTTAGGTGATTATAAATGATCGAAAATGTCACTATGTAATTGTTTCGTAATATTTCTAGTGACAAAAAAGACTGAAATCTCTCACACTGCACCTTTAAAATGTCCATGTGGAGGAACCTTGTTGTGTGTGAAGTGACCCAGCCTCTGCATGGTGATTATTATGGACAATCCAAGACAGCAGAGAAGTAGAATAACACAAAGACACCACGTGGATTCACACCCGGGAGGATGTTCCTGAAAATCACGCCTCTCCAGGTGTCCCCCCACCACCACCAAGTCCCCCCACCACCACCAAGTCCCCCCACCACCACCAAGTCCCCCGGCAAGAGCACGGAGTCCCCTGACAGGAGCCCCTTGCAGGACTCTTCTTATGAAAAAGCTGAACACTTCCTGTTTCGTGCCTACCCAAGGACGAAGGTCAGAGTTCCCTCCGCAAATTCTTTCAGTTGCAGAGAGGTGACGGTCTCATCCACTTGGGTAAACTCCACCACAGCAGAGAGTCCCCGCGCCCGTCCGACGCCTCTCACCCTGAGCCATTCCGGAGGTCCACCTGACCCCACTTCCTGCTGGTGGTGGGTGCACAGGATGTGGAAACCTCCATGTTGTTTTTTCCGGTTATGCCTGGCCTCCAGGTGCTGACTGCCGCACCCCATCCACAATTTTCTTGATTGATATTCTTCTTAAATCATTTTTATGTATTTTGTTTCAGTGTATGTTACGTTTTTTTTTTTACCGGAGTGTTTTGCCACTCCACAAAAAAAAAATCTTTTGAACTAAATATTCATTCTTGTCTCTACGATCTTCTTGTCTGAGTCAGCACTACACTGCCATAGACGCTTCCAAACATGCGAGTGTGACTTAAAGTGGCCATGTATCAAAACAGATCACGACAGATAAGAGATGATTGAGCCATGAACTTTAATAAGTTATATTCAAAACATCCGATTCCCCAACTTCCCAGAAGTGCTAAAAAAAAAGTAATTAAATCTAAGAAATGCTGCGATAGCGAATTAGAAGCTAGAGGCTCATAATTAGTTGTGACTTTGATAAGGAAGATTGAGGCAAACTGAAAACGAGTGTCCTCTGGTAGTGGGGATTTTGTTTCTGAGTAGATGGAGAGGACGTTCTCTCCGGCATCTCCCTTTTCGATGCAGTTACCTGTTTTTCGATTTCAAAGTCCAACGTGCACAGTTTTCAAATGGCGTCAGGAGGGGAGGAGCCTGTTCACTTGGAGTTGTATGTGGAAAAGCGCTGGTTCAGGGGGTTCTCCGGTGACTTCATCCACTCCTTCTTCAACTGCTGCTTCAGCTGCGACAATCTCATGTTGGGGTTCTCCTTTTTAAGGCGGGGCATGTTCATTTCCTCAAAGGCCAGAAAGGCGGCTTTCATCCTGCGCTCCGGGTGGCGGTCCAGGTCCTCGGGCCCCGTGCTGAGAGAGAGCGCGAAAAACAGGCTGAGTGACGGTCGGCACTCAAAAGTCACGTTGGCTGTTTAAAAGTGCCGATGTGTGAAAGATTTCGGTCCATATTTTCAGAAATGTAGGATGAACTCAATGTTTCATTTTTTTCACTAACCTTAAAGGTGCAGTGTGTACGATTTGGGTAATTCTTGTAACTTGTATTGGTCGCAAAACTATTACAACACAATTACATATCGACATCTTAATAATCCCCTAAATCTATTATTTCTTGCCATTACCCTAAAAGAAGCCCTCTAATGTGATGTACAAATATATATATATATATATATATATATATATATATATATATATATATATATATGTACATACACACACACACTGTGTTGTAATATTTTTGCTACCAATACAAGTGACAAGAATGATCCAAATCCTACACACTGCACCTTTAATATGCCTAAACACTTCAATGTGAGTCTGTTGTCAACAAGATGTGACTACTCTCACTCTCACTCACACACACACACACACACACACACACACATAACATATGTTATAACATACCTCAGCAAAGCAATGGCATCTTCTACTGTTCTGGCTTCGACTGCGCCTTCTTCAGGGATGATTCTGTTCACATTGTCCTCGAGTGGAGTCTCCAGATGGCTCTTTTCTGTGGGGAAATGATCTATTATAAGCTGTTATCCATCATAATGATCTGTTATGCTCATTTTAAGGGTTTATATTTGTTCTTTGGCCTCTTTTAGGATAATAAACACTATTTTCAGTCGCTGGATAGTTTCTAAACAAGCCCTTTTAAAAATCCTAAATATCTTCCTTGAGTGAAATGTGTGGATTTGCCTCCCTGCCCCTCCCCTCCATCTCCTGATTGGCTGATTTCTAGGAGCTCCCAGATTGGCTGAACATGCAGGTTGGCCCTGCCCTCTCAGCCAGCAGCTTCCGATGCGATTCATCAACTTCAACAGGGACAACAAATCAGTGAAATGGTGCCGTCGGGAGTACGTCCGTATATCTTTGAGACGTCCGATCCGGAGTATGACAGTGGACCACGCCCACAAAGAGTTGGACGGGTAAATATGTCCAAATTGAGCAATTCCATTATATATGACATTGTTAGCAACAAGCTGATATTCTCATGGTTATGCTGCTGCTGGTGAACGGGACGAAGCCAAGGCGGCGACGAGGACACCGGCATCCCAAAGTCTCGAGCCATGACTGATCTGACGGAGGGTCCCGGGCAGGACGAACCCAGAGACCCAGATGGACTTAAACCAAGATGGACTTTTAAACACTTAAACATTTATACTGTTTGTACTGCTATTGCACATTCTACGTAACATCCAGTGCGTGTCTGTCCATCCTGGGAGTGGATCCCTCACCTGTGATTCTCCCTAAGGTTTCCACCTCATTCTTTTCCCCTGTGAGACAAACTGTAATTTGTGAATACTGGCTATGGAAATAAAATTTGATTTGATTTGATTTTTAAGCCCGTCTGGCTGAAGCTGCCATCGTCTCCATGAGATGATTCGGTTATTCTATGCACGTTTGACCATGTTAGTCGTGATATTCCTACATTACAAGTGTGTGTTTAACTCTGAAAGTGAGGAAATGCAGAACAGATCCCCTTTGACAAACTGAATCATTGAGTTAAGTCCTAAAATACCCACCACTTTTTGAGTTGATCTGATCCTTCTTATCTTTACCTTTTGTTTTGGTCTCCTCTTGCTGCTCATTCAGAAGCGTCTCCTCGATTTGGGCTCGGGTCACCTTCCCTCCACCTGCAGCCTCCTTTGCTTTGCCTTTAATCCTGGAACTCTCTTCGTCTAGAAGTCGCTGGTTTTCCTTTTTCCTCTCCAGGAGTTCGAGCCTCCTCTTCTCCTTATCATCCTGCGAAAGCAGAAAACAATCAAAATGAAGGAGTGTTTTTAGATGACACAACATGAGACGTGTTTATTTTCATGCTGGACAATTTTTGATTATGATTTGCAAATACTTTTTCTCATGTTGTCCCAAAATCACATACAACAAGAAATCACTGAGCAAAATACTTAAGAACTGTAAGCCTGTTATGCACTTGACAAAGTTACAAAAACTTAAGGGAACCGTCAGGGTTTGTAAAATGTGTTTCACTTTTTGAGGCAGAGACTCAAGTTCAAGCTCAACCTATCAGAGCATTATTTGTTTATCTCTCTACTGTATCAATGTACTTTAGCTCTATTATACTACTATACATTTGATTACATAATACACACTGGTGTTCTGCTTTGTTGGGAAAAAGTAATGTGCACTTTTGGTGTTTAACTATTTGCAAATATGAAAATTAATTATGAATGAATGAATTAAAAGGTGCAGTGTGAAAATGTTGGTCTTTTTTGTAACTTCTAAAAATATTACATAACAATGACATACTGATATTTTGATGAGTTTATAATCACCTAAATGTATTCCTTTCCCCATTACCCTTAAAGGTGCAGTGAGTAAGATTTTGGTCATTTATGTCACTTCTAAAATATGACAATAATTACATACTGACATTTTCATTAAGTTCTAATCACGTAAATGTGGTATTTCATTTCCATAACAATAGAATGACCCCATTAATATGTGTTTACGTGAGGAGGGGGTCTTCCCTATGGAGGTCGCCTTGTTTTTACAGAAGCCCAGAGTGGACATACTAAACATCTTTTGAGTTTTAATGACAACTGACATCTACCATAGGTTCTCCTGCATCTTCAGAAGGGTGAGGCGATGGATACAACATGCAACTCCACCCCTAGATGTCACCAAATCTTACACACTGCACCTTTAATAAATAATGATCAAATATGAGGAGTTATTTTTCAATATGTCAGGTAGTAATCACATTTAAACACAATTAAAACAGGCCCCTTTGAGAGCAACCATAATGCTGATGTGGCCCACGGTGAAAATGAGTTTGACACCCCTGCCTTGGAGTGTGCAAGTGGCCGTAGTTCACCTTTCTCTGTTCTTTCTTCAGTACATGTTTGTCGGTTTCCTGCCACATGGCATCTTCCTCCTCTTGCTTCTTGCGGGCATCTGCCACCGCCTTGGCCTCGGCCTTACGGGCTTTGGCTGTGGCCGCCTTGGAGTTCTCGCCCTGGAACTTCTTTGGCATCGGAGCAGCAAGTCTTCACCTGCAATATTTCGAGACAGTGATATGTGCATTTTAAATTAGAGTGTAAAGCTTGAGTAAAGACATTTGATTGATTTCCGTTTTAGCAGATGGACCCTTTTAAAGGTGCAGTGTGTAAGATTTTGAGACATCTACTGGTAAAGTAGCATGTTGTATCCTCACCCTCACCCTTCTGAGCATGCAGGAGAATCTATAGTCGACTTCAGTTGTCATTCAAACTCAAAAGATGTTTAGTGCGTCCACTCTGGGCTACTGTAAAACATGGCGGCCCCCGTAGAGAGGACCTGCTCCTTGTGTCATTATACATTAATGGGTTCATTTAAACGTAATGGGATAAAAAAATAATCACGAAAATGTTATGTAATTGTTTTCTAATATCAGATGTTTTTTTAGAATCTTACACACTGCACCTTTAAGCAATTTTGGCAAAGGCATGTAATTTCTTTGAATCATTCACAGCTTACAAAATAACATGATGTAAACTCTGAGGCTGTAGACAACCAATTATTTTGTAAATGTAACCAAAGGCATATTGATTAGATTAGTTTTTCACTATAATGACACTTAGAATTCCCAACAATAGAGATTGTCATTCCATCTGATGTATAGAATTATATAAGTCCGGATCATCAGCATTTGGAGTTTGGGGACCACAGAAGAAAAAACACAAAACCTAAATTCATCACGTTCACGTGAATAGTCGCAGCACAGAAGCGTTAATTAATACGTGTCTCTGTGTAAACATTTCTTTACAAACGTTTTATAAACCATTGAAATTGGGAGAATGATAAGCCAAACTTTTACATAAATTGCTCAAACGCTAACCATTGCTACCCCACTGCTGAGTGTAGCTAGTTAGCTTAAGCTAGCTGGTGTTAGCCGGACTTAAAACGACTAGTTTTGCCATTCGAAAACCGGATATAACCGAATCAGAGACGCCGGATGTTAGCTAAAATGTTAACAGCCATAAAGACACAAAACACAACACAAACGCGGTTCCATACCAGTATGAATGGAAAACAGTTCGTCCCAGACGACTGTTGTCCCAGGGAGGCGTCTGCTAGACACATAGATCGACGTAATTGCGTCACCAGCACGTAGGTAACGTCACTCTCTGCAACGTACTTACGCAGTTGTTCCGATTCTTCAGAGAAATTATATGAAATGCCTACCTCTTTTTTTGCTTAATATAAGATACGCAATGCAGAGTGAAAGTTAGATAAAATTTTCTAATTCTATTTTAAGATATTGACTCGGGTTATACAATCATGTATGTTTTTTCTTTCGTTATATTTTGGGTATTAATTCCTTTTGATCAAACCCGCACCACTTGGTGCAAAATGTTGTGCACGTTTTGAACTTCAATCAAAACAAAATGTTTTATTCAGTTTTAATTGTATTCACCACCTTCATAT
>JAFBJT010109378.1:32865-44287 GCA_016785325.1 Chascanopsetta lugubris
GATTTCACTTCTAAATGTATCTTCTGTGGCTGAATTTGATTAAAGGTGAAGCTGGAAAAGCCTCGTCACCCCCCACATGCCGAGTCAACGTCGCAGAAGAACCCCTCCGCCCCTCCGCCCCTCCACCCCTCACCCCACGCCCCTACCAAACTAAACCTGGAGGTTATCATGGCCGACGTTTTCACAATAGCTCCATTGCAATCAAGGAGGCTGCGCAGGTGTTTTCAGGGTTCGGTGAAAACGTTGGAAAACTTTGATAAAGTGAAGGACATTTGACACCGGCTGCACGACGACAACTTGGGAATGTGTGTGTGTGTGCGTATTTTGTGCAAGCTCACACTCTGGGGGGGGGGGGGGGGGTGTTCCCCCCCTGTGAGGGGGGGGGGTGTGTCTCACCGATGTGATGTCATGGCTTGGATACTGGTGATCCATTCCTGGCCAATCAGAGTGAAGGAGGAGGTTCTGGTGGATGATTAGAGGATGAGGACGGTTTAGGGTCTAAACAAGGCGGTAAAACAACTGACCTGCAGGAGTCAGTTCATGTGGGACCTGAAGTCTGCGCCAGTCCGACCGTGACATCTATTAGCTTTATGCACATGGACGTGATCCGGCAAAGATGTGATTAAAGCTGTGACATTATGGGATGTTATGTCACGGACTTAAAGATGCAGTGGCGTCATATGCATCACAGATCAAGGCCCGACCCCCCTCACGTCAGATCGGACCGGCGCGCAGGACGGAAATCTGCAAAGAGAAAACATTCACCGGGTTAATGACGTGACCCACGGATCATGTCTGCACATTTTTCCTCTTCTTATTGTTTGTTTGACTCAAGCCACCGGAGGAGGATTGAAGGAGAAGGTCTAGCAAAAGAATAAAGAAGTGTCTCCAGTTATGGGGTCAGTGTCGTACGTGGACAGGGTTCCATCTCAGTTGCACGTGTTCGTGTTGTTGTGTCATGTCATCTTCTACCAGCGCACATACGGCTGATGCAGCAGGGTCCGAGTGGGATTTGAACCGATGCAGGCGACTGCTGTCACCACTGACCCACTGCCGCCCCGTGAAGGAGGTTGCATATTCTTTGCTGCCATCATCATCAAATCCTCCATCTTCTTATACCTCCCCTTCGTGTTGTGTTTGTTTACATTGTGAGAGTTTGGTGCATGCTCCGTGTCTTTTTCTCTGTTTTTGTTGTATGTCTGTGGCAGCGTTAGAGCGCCACTCAGGCCTGGAGGCTGTACTACAGCTTTCTCAGTCGGATTTCCCCCCCCCCCAATTCTCTCATCTTCGTCTCAGAAAAGCTTGGACAATCCATAATATGAATACTTCTTACTTAGTGGATGCTTTCAGACATGCCCTTGATCTCTGGATTATCTCCCGAAATAATGTCAGTCGGAGCAGGAAACAACAGGAAACAAGTTTGAGGAGGATGTGCTAAAAGCCTGACGACACGTTGGTCAAATTCCATTGTGCTCCTCCGCCATTTTGATTCTGTGACATAAGACACAAATTGGCTTTACAAAGTAAACTTAAGAAAGAAAAGTAATTTCACACCTCCCCCACACTCATGGTTGCAGCCAGTGACATCAGCAGTGATGTCACTGAAGACTTAAGTAGAGGAAGTTACTTCCTGCTTTTGGTCCTGCAGCACATGGTGAGTACACACACACACACACAGGTAAATGTGAATAAACTAAATATATTATTAAAAATAACTACACTGGTCTGTTTTCTTTATCTGCTGGTGACAGTAAATATGTATTAACTGAAAGTAAATCAGACACAAACAAAACAAGATAGTTTGTTTCTCTTATCTCCCGAAATAATGTCAGTCGGAGCAGGAAACAACAGGAAACAAGTTTGAGGAGGATGTGCTAAAAGCCTGACGACACGTTGGTCAAATTCCATTGTGTGCAAAATTCTAAAAACGGCCTCTAACTTGAAAATGGTCAACTTCAAACTTGAAATGAGGTGCTCCATCAGCTGGAGCAAACCAATGAACTAGCCACGCCTCTCCTGCAAACAGGGCAATGATCAAAAGCAAGGTTTGGACCCAAAACACCCAGGTGTGTTCCGCTCCTCCGCCATTTTGATTCTGTGACATAAGACACAAATTGGCTTTACAAAGTAAACTTAAGAAAGAAAAGTAATTTCACACCTCCCCCCCCACACTCATGGTTGCAGCCAGTGACATCAGCAGTGATGTCACTGAAGACTTAAGTAGAGGAAGTTACTTCCTGCTTTTGGTCCTGCAGCACATGGTGAGTACACACACACACACAGGTAAATGTGAATAAACTTTAAATATAATATTAAAAATAACTACACTGGTCTGTTTTCTTTATCTGCTGGTGACAGTAAATATGTATTAACTGAAAGTAAATCAGACACAAACAAAACAAGATAGTTTGTTTCTCTTACTAAGAAATGAAAATGAATTTAACTGACAGACAAATGGTGTCTCACCCACTTTGGCACAATTTCCACTGCTTTCTTTGAGAATTCCAACATTTGTGAGTTTAAAAAAAAAATATGTTAAGGCCAAATCCAAATCAGGGCTTTATTTGTTTTGAAAATGATCACAATAAAAGCATTTTCAATAGGGCTTTCGTACCATTCGGTACTCGAGGGCGTTGGTAGTGTGTTGATTTATTTGATGATGAAAAGGATACACAACAAAAAGAACACAAATATGAAATATAGGTTTGACACATGTCAAGGGTCCAGACAAAGGAGGTTTTTATGATCGTTTCCTCTTTCCTCACATCCAGAAGAATGAATTTGTTGTGTCCCTGCTGCCTCCTTGAGGCTTTAGAGACGGCCGACCTCCCCTCAATGTTCCAAAGGTTTTCCTGTTGTTGTGTAATTGCATCTGACCTGTGTACATTTTGTCCTGCATCTTATGTAAAAGGAAATATCCGTATCCAAATTATGCAAACACACTCCACTGCGTACTATCACGAGTCGGCAGCTTTGTCTGACCTCAGGGTCGTGGGTCAGCACCAGTAGGAGCCTTCACTCACTCACTCACACACACACACACACACACACACACACACACACACACACACACACACACACACACACACACACACACACACACACACACACACACACACATTCTCTCCACAGGCACATAAAGAGGTTTGTCGGTTTGGAACACACACATCCAGTCCTTGGTGTGAGGATGTTGGAGGATGTGGTGCTGGCAGATCATCTGAACCTCAGATGAATGTGATGATTTCATAGTGATTGGATTCGGTTCTGTGTAACAAGGCTCCAGCTGTAAAGGCTTCAACATGTCTCCAGTAGAACGGACTGATCACAGACGCATGAGGTGGTGCATTGTATCAGCAGGGAAACATTTCATGTAGATTCCTCAGCTCCTCTCTCCGTCTTATGCAACACAGCAGATGATTTGAGAGCGAAAGTGAAACACACATTGTGTATGCAGATGGAGATGTGCATCGTTTCATACATATCGACGAAAAGGTATGAAAACATAGAGGGTAAATGGTCTGTATTCATATAGAACTCTTCTATTTGCAGTTCCCTTTGAGAGGATGAGGCCACTTGAGGTTCAGCGCCTTGCCCAAGGGCGCCTCGAAATGTAAAATGGGTATGAGGAGGATCAGACCT
Source organism: Chascanopsetta lugubris (assembly GCA_016785325.1). Classification (NCBI taxonomy): domain Eukaryota; kingdom Metazoa; phylum Chordata; class Actinopteri; order Pleuronectiformes; family Bothidae; genus Chascanopsetta; species Chascanopsetta lugubris. The sequence goes on from JAFBJT010109378.1 coordinate 36,505, forward strand.
GGGACCTTAAGGTCAGAGGATTCAGTGGAATTTAACCTTTGTTGTATTTTACCTCATTTTCGCGTCACGTCATCCAGTTACGTCACGTTTCCTCTTCTTTTGTTGTGGTTCCTCAAAAAATACCTAAACATGCCTCTGTTTAGAAACACCTCTGACACAGTGACACACATGTGTCACCTCCTTCTCATATTTAAACCCATTTTAGTATTTTCCACCCAGGGGTGATGGTTAAAAATGTGGGAGGCACAGAGGTCTCAGAGGTCACAGAGGTCACAGTTCCTCATCTATTATTATCTATGACATCCACAAGCAGTTTCTTTTGTTAGTTATGACTCAGAAATCTGAATTTACAATAATGGAGCGACTGCAATACAGCTTCGATGAATCCTAATGACTCTTCGGAGGTTTTGCCAAAAGGTAATTAGAAAAGAAAATACGCTGAGTATGTAGAAATTCACCTGGCACTTCTTCCATCAGTTCCCAGTGAAAAGCGAACAATGTATTTATATAAACTCAGTGAAATGAGTCGCATGCTACTTCATCTCTGAGTGTCCAGGAATCATTCATGTGGCTCCGGATGCTAGCATGCTAACATGTATAAGTTAGCTGCTGTTCATGCTAATGTTGTTCACTGTGTTGATAGGCGTTTAATACTTTATATTCGATTCCTTTGCCAAGACATCTTTTCACTCCAATAGGCCTTTTCCATTTGGAGACTAAGTATTTGTTTACGTTTGTTTTACAGTGCGGATGTTTCACTGACTCAGAGTCAGAGAATACAAAACCAGAGTATGCTAATGTTTGAAATGAGGTCCCAGAGTGATCAAATCTCAAGCGGCCACCCTGCGTTTGACCACGCGTTTTAGCCCCACCTCTCCCCGAACCCCAACCCTAACCCTAACCCACCAACAACGGCAACAATGCACATGTTCCATATGTCTTCTCTGCTTTTAGTGTATTTCTGTAACAACATTACAGCGCCACTTACAGGCCTGGCATATATCCTACAGTGTTTTCAGTGGTTTCACGTGGACAGCACATTTTTTGATAGGAAGCCGTGTGTACGGAATATTTTTCGAAACAAAAAAAGATTGTTTTGGTCTCCATGTGGACACGGCCTCAGTATCTTGAAAAGCATCAAATCTGACTTTTGCAATGATTCTATTAAGTAACCCTCCCACAGTCCCATCTCAAACCCCACCTTTAAATGCGTGGATAACTCCGAACTAGCCAAACAAGTCTGAATTTGCCTCTTTGCCGTATCGGTGTTCGAATCACCTGGCTTGAGCTTCAGTCACATTCCAGTGTGTGGCTCCAGGTACGAAGCTGGAGAGGAGAGAGAGGGGAAGACTGTAGAGGAATGAACAGGGGAGATACGAATGGTGAGAGGGGGAGTGAAGAAACCCACTGATGAAGATAACATGGCGGTTCAACGCTACTGGCTGCTGCTGTTGTTTGTCGCCTGGCGAGGAGGGATCACAGGTAGCGTGGAATGTACACATGACTGAGTGTGTGGGTGTTTCCTGAAGAGAGGGCTCTCTGGATAAGCGTGGGGTGTTTATGGTCGCATAGCTGTGTGTGTGTGTGTGTGTGTGTGTGTGTGTGTGTGTGGGAAGGTGACTTTATATGGGTCAAGCTGAGTCAATGTGTATGAATATGCAGCATTCAGCAGCAGCAGCAGTGGTGGACAGGCCTCCACTGTGGACATGTCTGGTCTTGTCCGCTCAGCAGAACTGGAGCTCTCGTGCCAAAGCTGTTGGTGATGTCAGCCGTGGATTGGCTAATTTAGTTGTAATGAATGGGCTGCACCTATTTATTATGGGTGTAAAGCACTTGTGATTCCCTGTGAGAGGTGTAGAGGAGAGTAGAAAACATACCGGACCAGTGCAGACATGTTGGAATGCATTTAGCAGCACTTTCCCATCAGTCCATGAGGAAAGTTCTCACCAAGGTAGAATCTAAACAGAGTAAGATTTGGGCAAAACAAGAGTCATGTTACGCTAATTACATTGATTCAACTTTATTGTCGGTGCACACGGAGGCGACAAGTACAAGGTTACAAAATGTAGTTTGAAATCCGAGCAGAAGTGCAATCAAATTTACAGTATGTGCAGAAATATACAGGGTGAATGGAGCTTGATATATTATAAACATGAAATACAAATACTGAGCAGATTATTTAGATGCTATGGACATATTGCACAGATTCTAATACACAGATTAAGGTGCAATGAACATACTATATATAATATAGGAATATAAATGTATAGACATAGATACAGATTATTATAGGATACCATGAATATACTCTACAGATGGTAATATACAGATTAAGGTGCAATGAACATGTTAGACATAATATAAGGATATATATGAATGATGTTGACATGATAGACAGATTATGGACATATTACACTGATGGATAACAGATTGAGGTGATATGAACATACCATACAGATTTAATGGGCATATTATACAGATGGGTAATTCTTATATTACAAGTTCAATGGGATACTCCTATGGTATCCTCACACAAAGGTACGGCCTAATGATGACTTAAAACCCACTCTGAATCATTTGTATAGCAATGAACATGAAGCTATATGCAATGTGTTTCACTATCTCTGTTGTTCTAACAAAGTAAGTGAAGTATATGTAGTGAATTAGCAAGTGAAAGATGAATTAATAAGCACATGCATTAACTGGGTATTTGTCCCACATGGTTATGCATTATATGACTTATGAGATCATAAGTTACTTAGAATGGTTCAATGGAGAAAATCAACACCAAAATAAGGAGGATTGCTAAAATGTCAAATATTGTGTTGGAAAAGTATTGAATAATATGAAAAGCAGAATATGAAGGAGAACATTTGTAAAGGTGCTTCAGGATTGTGTAAGAACAGAAGTATGTTGTCTGCGTAAAGAGTGATTTTGTGAAATGAGATGTTGTTTTAAAGGTTTTCTCTTGTAAAGAAACTGTGATTTCGAACTATTTGAGAAACATTTCCTCTCCTCAGGCGCAGCGAGTGACATCAGCCCATATATCAAACATTATGAGGGTTTGTCCTACGACAGAGATGATCTTCACAGGAAGCACATGAGAAGTAAAAGAGCCACCAAACACCAGGACTCTCCTCTGCAGCTGGACTTCACTGCTTTCCACAGGTACTTTCTATTTGTCTGTTCACGACCCGACGACACGTCACCCATCAGTGGGTGATTCATCCGTTGAGCTACTGTTGATCGGTCAGCATACCTCTGACAAAACTTCGAGCTGTTTGTGTTTTCATTCCCTCTCAGAACTTTCCGCCTGCGCCTGAGACAAAGTGCAGCAGCAGTGTTTTCCCAGAATTTCGTGGTGGTCAGTGAGAACGGCTCCACATCTGCCGACCTCTCACACTTATACTCAGGAACACTAGAGGGTTAGTACCACTCTTCTCACACTTATACTCAGGAACACTAGAGGGTTAGTACCACTCCTCTCACACTTATACTCAGGAACACTAGAGGGTGAGTACCACTCCTCTCACACTTATACTCAGGAACACTAGAGAGTTAGTACCACTGGGAACCAAAGAGTTGCATTGGATTCAGTGAAAATGAAAATTGGAATTGAAGATGATTGATCGCTCTTTTGACGTGTTGTCTCTCTTGACCCGTTCTCGCAGGTGAACACGGTTCCCTGTGCCATGGCTCCGTGATAGAGGGTCAGTTCGAGGGAACCATCCACACATATGATGGGATGTATCACGTAGAGCCGCTGCACAGATACACCAGCAACCAAACAGATCACCACTCGATCATCTACCACGAGGATGACATGGGTAAGACACGTTTCAGTTTCCCTCTGCAGGGAGAAGGAGGAAGGATTTCCATCTTAGATGTGAGGTGACATGAATCTGTCCCCAGTGCATGGAATTTATAACTCTGGATCTCTGCACACAAGAATTCTCCAAATGACAACCCATGACCTCAGCTACTTTTCCTGGCTATTAGAGCACAAAAAGAAATCCCATTCTACAATTCATGTAAATCATGCAAATCTCCCCAAGCATCTCAGAAAGCCAACCACAATACGACTGCACCTCTAATCCTCAGTGATCCACTTTCTCTCACAGCGTCTGCAGCTGCAGCTCTGGCACACACACACACACACACACACACACACACACACACACACACACACACACACACACACACACACACACACACACACACACACACACACACACACACACACACACACACACACACACACACACAGAGGTTACTGTGGATCGAGGAACTGGCCTCACCCTTAACTCGTAGTAAGTGTAGAGTTATAATTTCACAAAGACTATTTACAGCCCCGGAGGGGAGGGGGGGTGGGCAGCAGCCAAAGATAAGACAAACTGTGGATGGGGTGACTTTTGTGAGGGGAGGAGGAGAAGGAGGAGGAGGAGGAGGAGGAGGAGGAGGGGCTAAAAAAAGAGGAAGACGGTAAGAGGATGAAACAGGAGGAGGATGACCAGGTTCAGTTTTAGGATCCGATTTTTCCATGAGAGAAGAAGAAGAGAATCTTGCAGAGTTTAAAGGTGCAATGTCTAAGATTGTTGTAATTGTCGGCACTTACAAAACAAATACATACTAATATTTTCATGAATTTATAATCACCCCAATGTTTTATTTTTTTCCATTACCCTAAGATGAGCCCATTAATGTACATTTACATGAGGAGTGGGTCCTCTCTACGGGGGCCGCCATGTTTTTACAGTTGTAGAAGTGGACACACTCAACCTTCTCGTGAGTTTTAACAACACCTGAAGTCTACCACAGGTTCTCCTACACGCTCAGAAGGGGTGAGGGTGAGTTGATGGATACAACATGCAACTTCACCACTAGTTGTCACCAAATCTTACACACTGCACCTGTAAATGAAATTTTGCTGAGTCGTGATTTGATCAAGTTTCAGAGAAAATTCAAAAGGCCCCCCTGTGTCTGTCTCCTCACTGGTGCAGACACTTTTGCATCAGGATTAGAAAATTGCCAGGAAAGCTGTTTCGTGGAACCATGGCGCAGATTGTGCCAAACAGGCCCCCACCCTCCATCTGTGTTTGTCCTCATGTCTTCACCAACACCGTGGCTGCCTTCCTCCCTATCTCCCTTCCCTATCTCCCTAACCCCGCCCCCCCCCCGCCCCCCATCCCACCACCACCATCATTTATTCAGTTCCTCTCCAGACCATAGCAAAATGCAACATTACATAACGTCTCATCGTACAACATCCTGTTCTTTCAATCACAGGCCGGCGTAACAGCAGGAAACTGTGAACGATCGTTCAGATTATACTTTGATTAACAATCGATGCTTCTATAAATAGAATGAGGTCAATTGCGATGCAGGGGTCTGAAATAACACTTCCACTCCTGTGTGTTTATTCCGCTTCCTAAAAGTTGGATAAAGAGCCTCTTGGGATGGACGAGGTCGAGAGGTTTCACCTTTGTAACACAAGTCAACAAAATGACAATATTACACCATCATACATTACATGAGCATCTACAACAAAGCGGATAGAAATGTCAAAATCTAATCAAATCAAACTTTATTGTCATTTAGATTGAACATACTAAGTGTTGCAGGCAAAATGAGATGTGGTGTCTCTAAGATCCACACAGTGGATTAAAACACACTCACACTCATTCATTTAACAGACTCACACCAGCGTCCACACACACACACACACACACACATTCCTGAGACATCTTGTAGCACAATTGTCATTGACATTGTCTTAACCGAATGTAAAAACCACAAATAAAGATACCAAAAACACAGAATAATAATAAAGCGCCGTACATTTTCATGGAAAACTATGAATTATTTATTCATGTGTGTAAAAGTGTGATGAACTCATGACAGAGGAGGCCTTAAGCGTCTGTGGGCCTGTTTCACCACTGTGATTCCCACAGAGTCAACATGTACAGAGAAAGAGCAGAGCCAGAGGAGCCATATATACTAAATATATAGACAATGTATTTCCACTTCCCCACAATATACAGAAGATATATATATAACATATAACATATATATATATATATATATATGGATGGATAGATAGATATGACATATGTCAAACTAAAGACATCTTGAGTATAACAGAATAGACTAGAAGTGTAAAGGTCACTGTGGAATGCACCTTTACAGCATACATGTCACCCAGGATCAGCACTATCAGATGTCAGGAAGAGATGGTGCTCCTACTGTGGAGAGACACGTGACCTCTGACCTCCTGTGTAACATTACGTGTACACATGGCCTCCGTTGTACACAGCTGTGACGATACAGTAACACACACTCACACTGTCGTGACTTGAACGAACGTCATGTTGTGTGACGACAAACGACCATTTCTGTGACTGATGTATTCGTATTTGGCTCCATGTCCCATTCATAGACGTGGGGGAGGCGGGGCTTGTGATCTATACTGCAGCCGGCCTCTGTGATTGGTTCTGTGTGTGATGTGGTGTCACGATTTAAAACAATTTGATGGTCAGCTTACTGGAATCATTCACTGGACTGTGTGTGTGTGTGTGTGTGTGTGTGTGTGGGAGGTAGTCATGTGATTTTCTCCTTCACACCAGTTTCCTACAGTCAAAAGATGAATTATTAACCTCACTTTTCCAGTAGACAGATTAATAGAGATATACTCGACACTCACACTTCCGACTCCCCTGCGCATCTCTTAATATTTAACCTCTGAGTCACTCTTTACTTCCTGTTACTGAAATGAGATTTTACAGCCATGCAGTTAAAGTGGGTGTGATCCCGTCATAGTGTCTTCATCCCACTTCTAACTCTTTCAAAACCCCGGGCTGAAAACCTTTAAAATCCTCATCTTCATGCGCATGTTTCGTCGCCTTTGTTTCTTTGTGATTTGTTGCCAGATGTACTGCAGAACATCTGAACGACTCCAGGCTGAGAATACAACAAGCATCTGAATCATAGGACGAGATAAGATCATCCCCCCATTCAAGTCACACTCCAAGTGTGGAGAGAGGCAGTGTTACTACAGAGGAGCGCATAGTCAGCACACGGTTGGTCATCACCAGCCTACAATAATACAATATACAATATAAAGTATATGAAAAAGATATGGATACAAATGAATAAAATACATTAAAACAAAATGAAATCAAACTTTACCAATAGATGTCACATACTGCACGTTACTTGAGCCAAAACCAAAACACACACACACACACACACACACACACACACACATTGGAAAACCCCTCTCTTGTCTTGTCAGACTTGAGGCAGACATGTGTCTGCCCCCAACAAACTCAAGGGTGTGACTATAACAGCAGAAGTTTTACACAACTGCACGAGTGAAAGTCTTCTATGAATCTGCGTGTGTGTGATGAGACTGTAATCTTTTGCGTTGCCATGGTTTCCATTCATGTCTGTCACATATTCAAAGCTCCTGAACTGGAAGGAGACGTGTGAGCTCTGGAAACCTGACACTGATTTTACATGCAGGGAAAATCCTTTCTTCATCTCTTGGCTTGTTTCAGCTCTGATCACACAACAGTGTGTGCAGATCCAGGTCAGACTCCCTCCAGGCTCGTGTAATGGGAAGAAGACTGAGTCAATGATTGTCTCATGTCTGTCTGAGAGAGAGAGAGAGAGAGAGAGAGAGAGAGAGAAAACATGGGCTGACAGAAAGGTCTGGAAATAATCCCGTCACTGAGTCGACAGCCCGTATTTTAGGCCTCCCCCCCCCCCCCCCCCCCCCCCCCCC
>JAFBJT010109378.1:53393-67447 GCA_016785325.1 Chascanopsetta lugubris
TCAATCATAGAAACGAACACCGAACCCACGGGGCATTATCTGCACATTCTGAATTTAATTTCATCTATACTTGCAGAAATCTGTCTTTCCATACGTTTACACAGTTTTTAAGAGCTTACAGAGACACACGAAACTGAAGACATAGATACAGCCTTGCAGTACCACCAGAAATCCTGTAGGCGGCAGTGTAACCGATATTCACAGTGAGAAACAGACGACTATCGATGTCAATTTTGTCGGTATGAATACACGTGTTCAGAAGGATGAAATGGACTAAATGGTGCAGTTCCAGTGGAAACCATTAGGGGGCAATGTAGCCAATAATTCAAGCAAGCATGTGTAAACATTCGTTTATCTAATACGTGAACACAAATACTTCCATTTCAAGAGTCGGAGATAGCTACAGCGTGTGCGACGTTTACTTCCTGATACGCAGTTTTCATTGTACGACTACTTCATCTGTCGACAGCTACATCAAAGGACTGCTAGCTAACGCTAGTTCAGACCTTCCTGCTGCTTCTGGAACAGTTTACTTTCGCGAAGCAGTACAAATATGCACAGTAACGTTTACCAAAGTACTTCAGAGGTATTTGACAGTATAAGTACACATTGATTTGGAGTACTGGAGGAAGCAGAGCTCTCACATGTGCAGCACACAAAGTGATGGCGTGGATTAAAGGAGTGGACTGTGGTCTCACCTCTGTGAGCGCGCGCCCACGCTGAAGCCCATGTAGCCCTCCTGAGGGAGCGAGTCGTCCCCCAGCTCCCTCAGGTCCTGGGGGGCCAGATACTTGTCCGTGTCCCCCGTCATGGCATCGTCACCTGGAGGGAGCGGGACACACGGGGCAGGAAGAAGAAGAAGAAGAAGAAGAAGAAGAAGAAGACTCGTTAGGGGGAAGAACACACTGCGCCTGAGCTCCACACGTGCGCTGCCTCTCTGCGCCACACTGCCCCGTGTGGCCGTGTTTATGTTTGACGCTCACTGTCGCGCAGGCACATCGATGAGAACCAACCAAAACACACAAACGCTTCAAAGCCTTTTCTCGTCCCAACTCCTTTCGAAAACGCTCCAAACGAGACCGGCGGTGTTACCAAAAAATATTTAAAGTACTGGTACATGAAGTTTGTGTCCCGGGTACTTCAAAACAAAGTATTTTAAAGAGTACATACGTTACAGCAGCAGTGTTACTCCCCCTGTGATCTACTGTAGAGCCAACTGATGAACCGGTGAGTTGAAAGAATTCATGGTGGGAGGAGCAAAGGGGGGTGGGTGGGTGGAGTAAATAAAAAAAAAAGGGGGGCGAGCGAGAGAGAGAGAGAGAGAGAGAGAGAGAGAGGGAGGAGCAAGTGCACACAGGCAGGAATGAAGCGGAGCGGCGGCGCGGTGGAAAAGAAAAGGAAGGAATTCCAGCCTCCACCACAAAAGCACCGGAGAGAGAGAGAGAGAGAGACCCCATCCCACTGTCCCCCCCTCCCCTTCCACCCCCTGCTGCTCCCATCCCCCCCCCCCATCTAAACTTACTTTCTCTCTCTCGCCCCCCCCCCCCCAACTCTCTCTCTCTCTCTCTCCATCTGGCCACATTCCAGCCCCTGGTCTCCGGGAACCAACGTCCTCGTGTTCAAACGGGAAAACGGAGAAACTCACCTCCGGCTTTCAAACACTTCATTCAGTCGCTCGTCCACTTTGTTCTCACCCTCCACCACTAACTTTCCTTTGACTTGTATCCTCCCTGCGACCCCCCCCCCCCTCCCTCCCTCCCTCCCTCCCTCTCTCTCTCTCTCTCTCTCCACACACACTATCTATCTCTCTCTCTCTCTTTCACAACCCGGCGCTCACACAAACAGATCAGCTTTCTCCCGCCTACCAACCCTGCTCTGGGATTATCCAGCGTATGTGTGTGTGTGTGTGTGTGTGTGTGTGTGTGTGTGTGTGTGTGTGTGTGTGTGTGTGTGGGTGTCCAGACACCTAGCTCTCGCTGCAGGACAGAAATAGTAAGTGGGTGTGTGACTCAGAAGAACTTGTCTAACTACCTAAAAACTCTGATCGTGTCTATGAATGGATGAATAAATGAAGAAAACCCACAGACTCCAGCTGCTTCGCTCCATCTTCGCTTTGTTGCGTCACGTTGCACAAACTCATCACGACCGAAACTGACGAGTGCAAACAAAAGCAGCTCCGTCTGCGCCGGACGCGGAACAGTCTGCCTTTGTGCCGAGTTCACTGTTTATTTACACGTTCAGTCGCCCCCTGGTGGACGGCTGCAACCGCACAAACCCCCCGGGGCAGGTGGACGGACCTGCAGTTCACAGGGTGGCCTCTAGAGGCTCCATCCCCATAGACTCCCATGTGTAAGTGTTAGAGGCGAATGAAACATGTTTAAAGTCTGGTACAAACGACTCCGTCGGTCACATGTGTTACCGTGACAACTGTACGGGGGCGGGGCTTATTTCTATTCTATCCAGGTATGAAATTGTGCATAATAAAGGGGTGTGGCCTCTTGAGTGACACCTGGGCCCACCTTCTGTGGATGCTGAGACGGCACCATGGGCCCACCCCCGGCTCCACCTGCGCTCCGCCTCTTTGCCCATTTTTGGATGCAACAGGAAGTAGGAGGAGTCAGGCATCGGCAGGAAGAACCGCCTACTACGAGCCTCAGAAGCTCTAAGCAGAAACTAGGATTTCGCTTTTTAGCCTCAGTTGAACGTAAACAATGACTTTCAGTTTTAACACTGACTTAAAAAAAAAAGCAAATCGAATGAATGTGAGATTATTATAGCGAGAGGAGAAACAAGCCGCCGCCCACTTATCAAACAGCTCGGCCTCTAATGTTGACCTATAATTAGAAAGTGAAGTGTTGAAACCAAAGACGGGACGGAAAACAACACAGTTCTAAAAACAAGATGGAAACTGGATCAATCAGCAGGACGAGACGAGGCGTGGTCACCGTGTCATCAGCAGGTTATAGATCTGATTTCCTCGCTAATCGAAAAATTATTCAATTTACTACTTTGGAGGAAGGCCACATCAGTTTAGGGTTAGGGTTTATGGAGTGTGTGTGTGTGTGTGTGTGTGTGTGAGATGCTAATCGTCGCTGCTGACCAGCTGGTATGTGAGCCTGGGTATTTTGGGCTGGGAAATTAAAGATGGCCGCTCGGCCGCAGAGCCACAACAAAAACAACTCTCGCACATGCGATAACATGCTCCAACTGTAAACACACAAATCTGGTGTCACACTGGTTTAGTTCAGCTGCTCCACTTCAGAGGGTTATTAGAGTTAGTGACGTCGCCATGACAACGGAGACTTACAGGAATAGCTGATGCAGATATTTCCAACATCCACGTCTGTTTGAATAAAGCAGAGAAAACAGCTTCAGGATATTATGAATATATTTGAGAAAATATCTATTTTATTATCATTATTATAATCTGAGGCCTGTTGCTCTTCTGAAACACTTGGAAACACGGGAATCGTGAGTTATTGTCGTGTGTTCTCCGCCGTCAGAGCACACAGAGTCTTCCCTCTGGTATTAATGATGAGATCAAACACAGGGGGCGTGGCCTCTTTGGCCTCATCCCTGCTACTAGAAATGATTTTTTCATACCTGACGATCTTTGTTTCTCACCGTCGGAGCTCTGTGAGTGGAGGTCTGCAGGTCTGGCTAACCTGGGTATTATTATCTTTATCTTATTGACTTGATTTGATTTGATTTTGTTATTCTATTTATTTAATTTTTCATATATTTCATTATTTCATTTGATTAGCATTTGATTGTTTTATTTGTATCATTTTTCATTTTATTTTCATTCACATTATCATTTCATTATCATTTTATTTAACTTGTTCTTTTTTTTTAAATTTCTATCTATTCCTTATCATTATGCATCAACAAATGTTTCTAGCAAAATTCTCCCCTTTTTACACTAATGATCAATTTGACTAATTATTTTCACTATTTATCTCCAAAGATGAAACGTCCTATCTGAGCAGCTCCTCTCTGGATCTTTGATGACGTCACTACATTAAATCTGATGAGAACAGTTTGAGGTGGAAAGTCTCAGTGAGACAGAAACACACCTCTTCACACACACAATCACTCTGACTGTGTCAGTGTGGCACAATACTGCCTACACACACACACACACACACACACACACACACACATCTGTAACCACTGCAGCAGCAGCAGTGTGAGCTGTTTCCACAGGTTTAAGAGGTGGATCTCTGACATTAAGCAGCTATAAAAGCTGCAGCATCATGTGATCACCTCAAACCTCGAAACTTAAAAAAAAAAGTTCAAACAAAAGTTTTACATCAGCTTCACGACGAGGAAAACAACTATTGATTAAAACATAACAACAAAGCAAACTCTGGGTTTCCCCCCCAAGGCTCGCTCTGCAGTCTGGGTCTTATTAGAAAGAGTCATGTTCAGCTGCCTCTGAGCCAGAGGTGGAAACAAACACACACACACAAACACACACACACACTTTGGCAGCTGACACCACGTTTGCTTTGGCTCGAATGTGTGAAAGTACAATGGCTGCATCATCAACGAGCCTCCCGGGACAAAGGATCAAGTGTGTGTGCAGTCTACTCTGCTGCGACGTGAAAAGGACTCTGTCACACACTCTCCCCGACGCCATGTGCAGACGGTTGCCATGGCAACCGGGTAAAAAAAAAAAAAAAAGCTTTTCAATGCATGGACGTACAGGAGGCTTCATCACCGCACAAGCACCACACACCAGCAGCAGGTTGGAGGAGGAGGAAGAAACTTCAATCACAAAAACAAAAACTTTCATGCAGAATAAAGTCGAGAAAAAACAGAGGCGAAGATTTAAAAAGAGCAAAATGAGAAATACAAATAATAAAATACCTTCTTCCACATCAGATAAATAGTCCTCTGTGAGCATTTCAGGCACATTGGCATTACGGACTGTGTGATCGGGACGGAGGAGAAGGTTAGAGAGAGATGACAAGAAAAACAAACAAGAAAACAAACACAAAATCATAATTACTATCAAATCAAAGTGATGAAGGAACCGAAAACAACAATGTGAGGGAGGAATGTTAAAAACACATGACTTGAGTTTGAACCATGTATTTCCTGTCAGCTCCAGCCGCCTGAGTGAAGTGAAAGAGTCCTCACCTTCATCGTCAGACATGTCCAGCACCTCGTTCATGGTCTCTGGGACGTTCATCTTGTGCTTCTCCGTCACCGTCTGAGCACAAACGGGAGCGCAGGTGTAAAGACCCACAGTTGGCCGGTTGACGTGTTGAGCTGGAACACGCCAAGCCTCAGAAACACACGCGTGTACCTGAGTGGTGAGAGTTTCCTCGGTGACCACTTTCAGGGTGTCGACCACGGAGATGTAGCCGAGTCTGCGAGCGATGGACAGAGCGCTGTTTCCGTTCTGCGCCCGGGAGGATTTGAATTAGACAATTCAAGTATAAATATTTACTGTGTGTGTGTGTGTGTGTGTGTGTGTGTGTGTGTGTGCTCACGGTTGTGAGTTCATTGGGCGAGGCTCCGTGATGCAGCAGCAGGTTGATGATGTGTGTGTGTCCCTGCTGAGCCGCCTGATGAAGAGGAGTATAACCGTTCTGCAGAGGAGACAACAAACAAACAAACAAATAAACAAACAAAAAAACAAACAAACAAACAAACAAACAAACAAATAAACAAACAAACAAATAAACATTGAAATATACAACAACTCCAGCAGGTGAGAAGTGAATGTGAGCACAGACGAATCACTGACCTTGGTCTTGGAGTTGACCTTGGCCTGGTGTTTCAGCAGGAAGTTGGCCATCTTCACGTTGCCATAGTGACAGGCCACATGCAGAGGAGTGTATCCCAGCTGAGGAGAGCAACAACAAAACATGTGAGGACGCTGTGACAATTGATCGGTGATCGGACAAACAGCTGGCGTCTTTCAGATTTGCTGATTAAGCAACAATAAACAACATTTATCAGCTTGACCTTTGACCTGAGGCCACCAAACTCGAATCAGTTCATTCTTGTGTTTAACTCAACATTCAAACTAAAGTTAAAGGAATTCCATCGAGGAATTTCAGAGATAACGTGTTCAAAAGGTCAACAATTTGCTTTGTGAGGTCACAGACTTCTTCACCTTTGACCTCTGGCTGCAAAAATCAAATCAGAACATCAAGTCATTGAGCGGAACATTTCCACCAAATTAAAAGATATGTGCTTTCAGCCATTTAAAGATATTGTGTTCACAAGACACATAAAATGCTTTAAGAGTCTGAACTTATCTCTTTAAAACCTAATTCACCTAAATTTAAAGATGTTCTTTGAGGGAGTTCTTGAGTTATTTTTGTAGAAATATAAAGAATTTTGCTTGTGGATTACTGCATAACTACAAAAGATAATTACTTTACGTGAGTAAAAAAAAAAAAAGATGAAACAATTTTAAAAAGCAAAACATTAAAAATGAAACAAAACAAAAAAACCCCTAAACTGTGTCGTTCTTACCTTGGTCTCTGGATCTATAATGGCTCCGTGGTTGACTAAAACCTCAGCAACGTTGACTTTATCCTCCTGGGCAGCCAGGTGGAGCGGAGTCAGACCGGACTGTGGGCGGAGTCAGACGCACAGACGCGTAAACGTGAGACGGAGACGTTGCGATGACATCGTTATTATTCTAAAAGTCAAACGGAGGCCCTGACGCCTGCGCTCCCGACTACCTCCACCAGCAGGGGGAGCGTTCCATTCACTCACCTTGTTGCCCGTGTTGATGGGAGCGTCTCGCGCCAGCAGCAGCGTGACGATGTCCACGTTGCCCTCCTGCGCCGCCAGATGCAGAGGCGTGATGCCCTGACGCGTCACCGTGTTGGTGGAGGCGCCGTACTCCAGCAGCGTGGTGGCGATCTCCATCTGGTTCTTCTTGGCCGCGATGTGCAGCGGCGTGTAACCGTTCTGGGGGGCGGAGACCAGCGCGCACATTTAGGGTTCGGCTGCCATGTGCAACTTCACCACTAGATCTTCACTACAATCCTGCGCACTGCACCTTTAAAGAACAGCTCATTCTCATCAGCTGAGCGAGAAACGACCGAAAAGTACCAAATGATTGAAAGTGAATATAAAGTATACTTTTCAGAATGTGTCCATTTATACAACATTTAAAATATAATAATATAAAATAATATATATATATATATATATATATATATATATATATACATAATTTACAAATCCCATGTCAACATGTTGACATGTTGACTCTTACCTTGGCAGCAGCGTGTGGTGAAGCGCCCTGGTTGAGCAGGAGCAGCGCCACCTTCTGGTTATCGTAGTGCGCTGCCACATGCAGTGGAGTTAGTCCACTCTACACACACACACACACACACACACACACACACACACACACACACAAGGTGTTAGGTGGTGGTTTATATTCTATAAAACGGTGCAGAGATAAAGTGAAAAGTGTCAAATCTAAAAAAAAAGATTCTGTGCACATGAGATTTTCAGTTAAGTGTAAAAAAATTATTAATACATTTATCTTTGTTTACTCTTTTTACGTTGAGAGTAAATAAAGATGGACGACACGTCATCCTGATAACCAGAGTAATATTCAGTATCCGATCATCAGATACCAGAGAATCTCAGATTTGATCAAATGTTGCTATAGATGAAAACGCCCCCTAGTGGCCAACCATGTCATTTCATTGTTTATAGTTTCTATTCCGTCTTTTTGAAGTGCAGACATTTTAGGAAGTTGATTTTGTAGAATATTACGGATTCTGCCCAAAACACATTCCAACCCTGATGGAAAACTCCTCTTAGAAAATGAATGTTTAGAAATACAGCACAAAAAAAACATCCGGACCAATTAGCATATAATGAAACTACTGAAAATATAGAAAATAAGATTAAAAAACAAAACTTTAGCTACTTCATGTGAAACTAACAATTCTGCAGGCAGCCACCAGGGGGCGACTGAGCTGCTTTAGCATCACGCGATGATTGTGTGACGTCGGCCATCTTTATTTTCAGTCTCCGACAGAAGCGCGGTTCTAAAACCTCCTCACCTTCCCGGCAGCGTCGGGCGGAGCGTTCTTCTGCAGCAGCAGGTTGGCCACCTCCATCTTCCCGTACTTTGCTGCCACGTGTAACGGAGTGAAGCCTTTCTGCAGACGCACAACGACAACAACAACAACAACAACAACAACAACAACAACAACATCAACGCAAATTCAAAACACATCCGAGCTGCTGCCTGATCGTTAATAAAGTCAAGAATCGTTCAAGTCTTATTTCCTGTTCAGTGGAAACATGTGTGTTTCATTGACTTGTGTGTGTGTGTGTGGAGTTTTATATGATGACAACACACACACACACACACACGCACACACAATGATGTAACACAACACGAGTCCAGGGTGCGGACACAGGACGTGTGTTACATTAGATTCTTCAGCTCTGAGGCAACGCTGCTACGTGACCTGAGTTCAAAGTGTGTGTGTGTGTGTGTGTGTGTGTGTGTGTGTGTGTGTGTGTGTGTGTGTGTGTGTGTTACATGCAAAACGAACAAAGTGAATAATAAGAGTTGAGATTTGACAGAATCCAGAACGCCCATGACCTTCTACAAGTTGAATGTGAATCTAAGTGTGTGTGTGTGTGTGTATGTGTGTGTGTGCACGCGCATATATGCATGTGTGTGTGTATACGTCTGTGTGTGTCTGTGTGTGCATATATGCATGTGTGTGTGTGTGTGCATGTGTGCGTATACATCTGTGTATGTGTGTGCGCGCGCATATATGCATGTGTGTGTGTCTACGTGCGTCTGTGTGTGTGTGTGTGTGTGTGCAGTCCTCTAACCTTAGTGGTAACATCCAGACAGGCTCCCTGGTCGAGCAGAGCGGCAGCCACGTCTCGGTGCCCCTCCCTGGCCGCCAGGTGCAGCGGCGTGTACCCGGAGTTGGTGGTGGCGTCGGGACACGCCCCGTTGGCCAGGAGCTGCAGGACGATGTCCTGTTTGCCCAGACGACTGGAGATGTGCAGCGGCGTCTGGTCGTCCTGGAGACGGAGTTTGGTTTTTTTGGGACCAAATACGTGAAAGTGTGCGCGGACACGCGATGATTCAAAGTTACGCACGGAGTGGGCGGGGCTTACCTTGGCTCTGGCGTCCACCCGCGCTCCGTTCTGCACCAGATAGCGCACCACGTTGGTCTGTCCCGCCCTCGCTGCCATGTGGAGCGCCGTCTCCCCCCGCTGCCACACACACACACACACACACACACACACACACACACACACACACACAAACGTTATTCCAAACTCGCCCTCTTGTCTTGAGAGAGAGAGACCCCCCCTCTTCCCTCCACACCCTCCCTCCCTCCCTCCCTCGCCATAATGACGTCCTGTAATGCTGCGTTGCCACGGTAACCGCAGCCACAGACACAGCGTGGGCGACCGAATATTTGGGGTTGAGGAGTCCTTCCCCCTCTCATCTTTACCTCTCTCTCTCTCTCTCTCTCTCTCTCTCTCTCTCTCTCTCTCTCTCTCTCTCTCTCTCTCGGGCTCCTTGAACATTTAAAGTCAAGTCTGCGGACATCGAGGTGTTTACGCTGTTTCCTCTCAAAGTTCCGAGTTGAACTCGAAGACGTCATCGACGATAAAAAGCGACATGAAAATACTTGATAACGAGTCAAAAACATCTGGAACTGGCAACTTCACATCGTTAACAAGCACCACATCATCTCCTCCTTTTCTATTTGACACTTACATCAAACAAGAAGCACCGACACCAAAACATCAGTGAAGGGCTCATCCACCATTTCTGTGGCCATCCCATAATAAGGGTGATGAGGTGATTGGTTGGTGAGGGTTAAAGGGTCAGTGTGTGGACTCACCACGTTGCTGGTGTTGGGTGAAGCTCCGTGGTTGATCAGCTGATGGACGATGTTTTCATGTCCCATAAAAGCAGCAACGTGGATCGGAGTCAGACCGGACTGAGGAACCACAACAGTTACAATAAATAAACAAGTAATCACAATATAATAATAATAATTATATATATATATATATATATATATATATATATAATCATTTGCAAGAAAAGGTCAAAAAGTAAGAAAAAAAGAAAAAAAAGAAAACCTGCCTCACCATGAAAATCTTTATTCAAAAAACCCAATACTTCACATGTTTTGGAAACCTGTCTGAATATATATCGTCATGGGTGGAGGTCAGATACGACATCTGTACCAAGCTTGCAGGTCCTGGTTTTAGTCAAATCCTAAAAATAGCAGCGCTTCCTCGCCTTTCTCTTTGCATGACTGTTAAAGGGAGCCATGTCAGAAGTGTGTGGCTGCTCACCAGCTTTGTTTGTTTAGTCCCATGTTTGGTTTAATGCGAGTTATTTGGGGGCGTTCATATATAACCACATAAACAACATTCAATGCTGAACACATCAACTCAACCAAGGAGGTGATGTTTTGTGTCCGTCTATAGAGGGATGATGCAAATGCTACTGGACGGAATTTGATGACACCTGGTGGAGGAATAGAGTTTGCAGGTCTTTAAGGGAAGAGAAGAAAAAATAGGACAAATCATATCATAAAGTATCAGAAATTATATATAATGATGAGGTGCGTGAATCACTACATCCCGATTTGTTGTAAAACAGTGAGCCGGGTGCTGTTGCTGTATGTTTCAACCTTATGAAAACTCTGCTTGTATCATTAGGATCTAAAAACACATACTTGAAAAACTCAATAGGCCAATCAATTGAAAAACCATATATCACGTGTGTGTGCATGTGTGTGTGTGTGTGTGTGTGTGATTGAATACATGTGACATGTCGGTGAACTCCAACATTGATTAACTCATCTGTGATGAAGTGAGTGGAGGAGCAGCCTGCTTCGTTTTCACACCGATAAATGCAAACTCATCTCCCTCTCTCTCTCTCTCTCTCTCTCTCTCTCTCTCTCTCTCATCTTAGGGCAAAGTGAAGTCAAAAGTTCTACTGTATTTAACTTGTGATGAATTGTCTAATTAGAGCACATGATATAAGGCGGGCTACCGATCCCACTGTAAACACTCTCATCGCTCTCATTCCTCTTTCCCCTGCTCCGTGTACACCGGCCAATTCAATAACTAACTACAAGGGGAGGAGGCCACAGACAAACATATTCCTCTCCCCTGATGCAGCGCTGTATATGCAACATGCTTTTGGCAAACACAAACACACACAGGGATGGAAGAAAGCAGCTTTTATTCGCCAAGGCGCTGAAATGCAAAATAACATATTTACAAGTGGGTCGGGATCGCAAGCAGCTTTATCGATACTGGCCTGTCACTCACGGAGCTATTTTTATTGCAAAACTAATTTCTGCCTGAGCCAGGATTGAAGACTAATATACATTGATTTGAAACTGTTTTTCATTTCTGAGAGTGTGGTCTGAATAAACATGTGCTCATCCATGTTGTTTTTGCTCTTTGTTTTTCTATTGCTTAACATCTGAATCTTTCAAAAGCATTACCCATGAAAAGTGAAGCAAGTACTGGGTTAAGCATGGGGGTGTTATTCCTTTATATTTCAAGGAGCGGTGTGACATCCATTGGTGAGGTTGCATGTTGTATCCATCACTCCTTATGGAAAACAAAAGAATACATTTACATTGTTCTAAGTTCATGAAGATGTCAGTATGTAATTGTTTTGTAATAGTCATAGAAGTGACAAAAATGACAAAAATTGCACACGCTACACTTTTAAAATTAATTAGAAAGTACTACATGTAATTACACTTGCATAAAAATTTATTTCATAGAGTGTCTATGTTGTAGCTCCATGTTATTGAGAAAGTAAAAGATAAAATGCATGTTTTTACTCGAAGTATGAAGCTGGTCCAATTAGGTGTGTACATGTGGGAATTAGTGTGTGTGTGCACATTTGTGTGCAAGGTCTGTCTCACACACACACACACACACACACACACACACACACACACACACACACACACACACACACACACACACACACACGCTAAGTGTTGGCTCCATGACCGTGCAGCAGATAGCATGATTGGATTCACACTCACTCACTTTCGGTTTGGCCACAGACGAAATGTCACTTGGAAAATGTCACTGCCTAAATGCCATCGCATCTGGATGTGCCAGTGTGTGAGTGTGTGTGTGTGTGTGTGTGTGTGTGTGTGTGTGTGTGTGTGTGTGTGTGTGTGCGCGCGCGTACGTGTATGTGTGTGTGAGAGTGTGTGGAATGCTTACACAGTCAAACTTTCCTTCACTAAGAGGGAAAAGTTAACACTCTATTTGTTATTCACTCTGCTAACGCTGGCCTCAAGATTAGAGAGAAACAACCTGGAAGCTGCAATTTTGCATTTCTGGGACCACCTGGGAAAATCTGGGCGAGTAAAAGTGAATGTGTAAACACCAAGCCTTCTCTCAACTGGCAGTTTGCCCTTGAGCAGGGCAGCCCTCTCTGTTTTGGCTCCAGTGGAGCAGCTCGGTGATACGAAGTATAGCCCTAAACTGTGGCTGTCCTGGGCAGCTGCCAGTTGAGACGAAGTGTGCAAGTGCAAAAGAAAGAAGGAAAAAAAACATGGTCAGCAAAACTAGGAGATGGCGAAGTATGCATTCTTATTTGTGAAAAAGCACTTATTAGTGCAGAAAGTGTCTTTTCTACACTCTTTGTAGGCTCTTTCCTCCCCTGTCCTCCGTCCCCGGCACAACAACGTGACAGGGGACTCCAGAGGGACCCCAAAGGTCATCCATCCGCCGCTGATCACAAACACTTGTTTTGATAGATTAGCCCGTGAGAGCGCACGCAAACCTCTGCAAGCTCGCCGAGACCGAGGCTGACGTGACATGATGCAGATGCACAGGGCTCTCTGCCACGCTGCGTTCAAGAGTCTCTGCCCACATTCAAAGCACAAAGGGGCAGGATTCAGCAAAGATGGACAAAGCAAACGGGACAATAGAATTCATCCACTATTATCGGCCACGCAAGGCAATTAAAGGTGCAGTGTGTACAATTCTGGTCATTTTTGTCACTTTGTTACATACTGACATTCTAACAAACATACTACAATCACCTAAATGTATTATTTTTTCTTCCACTGCCCTTAAATGAGCACAATGAGGAGCGGGTCCTCTCTTCGGGGGTGTGCCATGTTTGTAGAGTAGCCCAAAGTGGACATACTAAACATCTTTTGAGTTTTAATGATAACTACCATGCTCAAAAGGGCGAGGGTACAACATGCAACTTCACCTCTTGATGTCACCAAATCTTACACACTGCGCCTTTAAGAGTTAGTTCAGGTATTCCGTAGTAGTATGTTAAATGTGTGCCACTGCCACCCAATGTGTACAATACTAAAAATACAGCAGTGCACAGGACTGCTAAACATGAACATTCAGGTTAGATACCAGAACCATGTGCAGGGTGCTGACAGAGTTAAATGTAATTACACACATTTCTTTTACCTGTAAAATGGGAAACTATGAATTTCAGTCACATGCTCAAGTTCCAAAATAACACAAATAAATCTGCATCTGATTGATTACAGAACCCCACTTCACAAGTGCACCCAGTCCTCCTATACAGACCTGAGCAGCCAGGAATCGAACTAAGGCCCTTTTGACAACTTACCCTATACCTCCTGAACCACAGCTATTCTGACAACAGTGCAGCCACACCCCATTAGGTTGAGGCCCGATTCATATATAATGTATATGCTCTATCCCTTAAATGACAGCAGCTGACCACTTCTCTGGTGAATGGATCTGAGGAAGATGAAAGGGAGGAACAAAGTAAAAGCGGCTGCTGTTCGGTCAAAGATAAGACTTCATCTGCAACTTGTTTTTACAACATTCTCTTAAAGATGAAGAGTGAGCGCACACATGCACGTTCGCACACACGCGCGCACACACACACACACACACACACACACACACACTCACACAGTATAAGAGCAGTTGACCCATCCACTGGATGCTGGAGCGTTATGTACCAAGACAAAGAGAGAAAGGAGAGCAGGGCAATTGTAAACAACGGTTAGGGGCTTCAG
>JAFBJT010109379.1:0-13037 GCA_016785325.1 Chascanopsetta lugubris
CATCATTTGACTTTGCATTTCAATGCATTTTTGTGCGATATTTTTGACTATGGTTAAATTAAATCTACTTGTATTCTTGTTTCTTTTTAGTGGGGACTTTTGCAAACATGACACATGAAAGAGCAGGTGAAGCTGCTGGGGCTTGAACTCAGAACCTCTCGCTTTCATAGCAAGAACTTTACCACTGGGCTAAAGTCAGCTGACCCATATAGAAGGGTGGGGTTGGTGGGTGGGGGGACGAGGACGGCCAGTATTTTCCATTCTTTTGGATTTAGTACAAATTTCAGTGTACTGATCAACACATTTAGTCATTTTTTACTGACTCACCGTGGCCGTTCTGATAACTGGTTCTCCTCTTCTCCTCCGAGCTCATCTTTGCCTTGAAGTACCACTGACACCTGCAATCAGTTGAGTAAGGAATGTTAGTAGATTGTAAAATGTGTAATATTTACATTCTGTCATCTGTAAACCTGAAAATACGGAACTGCAAGAGACTTTACTTTTCATGCTCACACACAGTGGGAACTTCTCCCCGTGCAGAGTGAACCTGGTATTTTCACAGCCTCTCGCTGAGCTGGAGCTAATGTCTGCAGCTCGACTAGTGGCACGGACAGTGTTACAGTTACATGAGCTGTTACAGTGAGTGTGACTGCACTTTAAAGCTTCATAATGAGGCATTTAAAGAGGCAGGCAGCGCAGGTGGAAAAATGCAAGGGGGGGAAAAAGAGGGATAAAGGCCGTGGAGCAGAGACAGCGCGCGAAGAGACTGAAAGAGGCAGAGTTATGTCTCGGTGGCTAATTAGTCTATTAAAAGTTACGATCCGTGACATGGAAGCATATCAGCAGTTCATGAAAGCTGAAACGCGGAGCTCGAACAGCAGCGCCGACCCAAGCGCGGCTCGAATCACACACAGGCGGAATCAGAAATGGGACGACGGGAACTTATTCAAAGAAAGAGTCAGGTATCAACAGTGTGACCTCGGGTGCAGATTCAAAGTAAGATGGAGGTTAAGTATGATTGGATTTTCTCAGGCTAAACCGATAAAGTCCTGACATACGCTACACATGAATACAAGTGCACTCAACCCCCCTACTACACACACACACACACACACACACACATATACAGTAATCATTATCAAATATAATCTTCTTGACAAAATGAATGATATAGGCTCTATAGGGTCATTAAGGATTAAACATGTTATTTAAAGGAGCAGTCACCCTTCAACACAACAATAGAGACACGAGGAGCATTTTAACCCTCCCTTATCCTTCAGTGTGTGTGTGTGTGTGTGTGTGTGTGTGTGTGTTTATCTGGCCACTGACAGACAGCACATCTGGCGGTCTAATTCCAACTCCCATCGGATCAATACATGTTGAAAATAAGAATTGATAGAATTATGGTCCCACCATTCAATTGAAAGAGATTCCGACGCAGAACTTTCAGTATGGAGTCAGTTCTGCATTCGTATCGACTGTGCACTTTTCATATGGACACACTGATGCGATGTGACGGTGCAACACAAGGACAATGTGAGCTCTTTCACGTGTGCCAGTGTCGAACTCATGGCAACATGTTCATCTACTGACCTCATCGACAGAGCAGTTGATTACGAGGGTCTGTCATGTGTATGTGGCAGGAGTGTCTGGGCAGAGGGGGCACTACTTACGATGCAAAAGTGGACTTGATGGTCTTTAGGGTGGTGACGAGACCACCTGAGAGTGGCCTTCTTTTTCAAACTATCCTACTACAATTACGCTTCAACGGAAATGATTATACCTTCATTACAATTTTGACCTCTTGCTCTTTTTCTCAGCGTTCAGCCCTGAAATAGCAACATCACGCTGAAACCACTACATCATAAGAGAAAAGGCGACGCCATTGAATGTTGTGGAGGGACTATTGTTAAATCACACCTCAATCAGCATCCATTGTGTTTGCCTTTGAGACACAACTTTGGATGAGAAAATGTCATGTACTGCTCTGGGGAGAGTAGTTGACTTATTTACACTTTCAAGAAGTTTTGCAAAAATGGCCCATTGACAGCTCAGGCCCAAAGAGTATAAATATAAATGAATAGATAAAATAGACACCAAGCCAAATGAGCCTGGACTAAATTGTGCCACCTTGTTCCCATGGTGTCATTTGGAAACGGGGGATGTCAATCGTCATGTTTCCTCGTATCGTTATGGAATAAATGAATAAACAAATAAATGAAACTAAGCCAGACGCACCTCATAGTGTATTCCTTGATAACACAGATGTGTGATGTGAACAGCCTGCACAGGAACCTAACCTCTGGGGGTGGCGGGGGTGGGGGTGGGGGGGTGGGGGGGTGGGGGTGGGGGGGGGGGCGGGGCAGGGAGGCAGGAATTAATGACAAAGGAAAACAGGTGCGGTGACGCCCAATACACAGGCTGAACATCAGACATTTTACAAACGGTCTTGTGGTAATGAATGAGGGTGCGTATGAATGATGCTCTCTCCCCTCCTCTCCCCGGTGGATCCCGCTGATGAATTCTCTCCTATTCCATCGTTTATTCGATAGAATTCAGAATCCCGCTGCCTGCCTCATTTCTTCATTGTTACGAATGGAAAAATGGAAGTTGCGAGTTAAAGTTTGCTGTTCAGTTACTCTACACACTCATAAGTTGTTTGGTTTGTTCATTCTGGGCTACTGTTAAAAAACATGGCAGCCTCCGGAGGGAGGACGTGCTCCTGGTGTAAACACAAGGGGCTCGTTCTAGATCTGCCCTGTCAAATATATGGCCTGTGGGCCAAACCCGGCCTGCCAGAGGGGCCAATGTGGCCTGTGAGATGAGAAGACCAAATTTCAAAATAAAAGTATATATAAAAAAAAAAAACCTCACGGCAGGGGTTGCACAAGACACTGTCGAGCAGTTGCCGGTGTGTATTGCAGTTATGCCATGATTGTACTGGTCCGGCCCACTTGCGATCAAATGGGGACAATTGTGGCCCCTGAACTAAAATGGGTTTGACAACCCTGTGCTAGTATAATGAAAACAACAATCCATACATTTAAATATTCAATTATACACTTATAAAAACATCTGTCCTTTCGCATGTATTCAATTTCTGCCGAAAGAAATTGAAATCCTTTCACAGAAATCTGTCGACATGTGACAGACTGTCGGGTTCCACCACAGCCCGCTGCCCTGACACTAATGGACAAGCGAAGCCGGCCCTCATTCAAACATGAGACTGATGAGTTAAGCTGCCGGCTCATTAACATAATAGGAAGCCTGTCTTTTAGCGCGGTGGCAGCGAGTGGAAGACGAGCCGAGCCCAGAGACTTGACCCGAACCCCCGACTGTGCCGGAGCCGAGACAGAAACAGAGATCTGTCGTGGTCACACTGTCACTTCAGAGGAAAATCCCCTCTTCACTGTCACTGCTCCAGACAAGCACATATGCCCCCCCCCCCCCCCCCCCCCCCCCCCCCCCCCCCCCCGGCACATATGCCCCCCCGCCCCCCGCCCCCCCCCCCGCCACTGTGGACTGCATGAGTGAGAGATACTGTCTCCCTCCTGCTGAGCGGCTGGAGCTGAGGGACAGAGGTCTGCAACTGTGGGTCCCAGAGGACACATCTCTGCAGCGGCTCTGACTCTGGATAAAGAGCGGAATGTGAATATGACGACAGTGTTACTGCGTTTTTACGCTCGAGCCGGGCACCGAGTTCATTTCTGCGAATTACGGCCAGACATGAGGACGAGGCATCGTGAAATATGGACACCGAGTTCCGCACATAGTACGACACAAAATAAGGAGGCACCTCCAGATAACTGAAAGGTGCAGCGTGTACGATTTGGTGAGGTTGCATGTTGTATGCATCACCTCACCCTCACCCTTCTGAACATGCAGGAGAACCGACGGTCGATTTCAGTTGTCATTAAAAGTCAGGAGATGTTGAGTGCGTCCACTCTGGGCTACTGGAAAAAGATGGCGGCCCCCGTAGAGAGGACCCGCTCCTCATGTAAATATACATTAATGGGCTCATTTAAGCGGAAATGGAAAAAGTATGTATTCATATTTTTTTTTAATTATAAAGTAATTATACATCTATACAAATATCAAGATGTAATTGAATATTAGAATATTTCTAGAGGAAATTAAAAAAAGGAAATGTTACAAACTGCACCCTAACGTTTTTGGTGCACTAATATCAAACAATTGAAAAGACGAAAGCGAAAACGACTCGTCGTTGCAGTGATGAAACAAAATTTGAATTTCTTAAATGAGAAAAAGTTGCATCCTCTCTCATCGGTCTGGTCCTAAAAGCCTCTTTTCACATTTGAAACATTACTGTTCACTATGACATGGAATCTAAAGCCCTGGCGTCAACCAGTGCAGCTGGAGTGTCCAGTCCTCCTGGGACCTGCGCTCTGACAGGAACACTTGACTGATCCCGGCCTCGGCCTCCCTTTGCTCTCGCTCTCCCTTTTCGAACCGCCTCCTGAGGTTCTATTATCACGCGTGTGAGGAGGCAAACTGACGCACGCTCAGCTCTTTGTCATCTTCCCGAATCCGGTTGGAGGCGACTCCCGCTGGGCGACATGAAGCGCTATCCTGCTGTTAACAGACGGAAAGAACCGGCGTCGCCACGAGCCCGAACTGTCGCAGGTCGGGTCTGGCTCCTCCAGCTGTCGGAGCCAAATTGTCAAGTTCAACGTGGTCTGAATTGAAAAAATGTCACTCTTATGCTTCAGGTTGAATTTTTCCTGCGAAAGGCCAAGTGCCATAGAAACAGACTGTGTAGATTTACCGTTATTGTCAAATTCACTTTTTGTACCCACCGGACTTCACGGACTCCATTTTGGCTCTGTCTTGATTTATTTATGTATGACTGTGGGGACAGAATCTTTCAGTGGATATATAAAATATAATGTACACTGTGACCACTTCATGTTGTTGTTTGGTAAAGTAGGTAAAATAAACAACCTTCGATGAGGGTCCGTAATGAGCTTGCTGCTCCGCTTATGCAGGTATGAATGAATACATCTGCTGTCTGACCGCACAAACTAACGAATGCATTTCAAAGACAGTGTTGAATTGAGGTAATTATATTTAGCATTGGCCCTATAATAAAGGGTAACTGCTTCTCTTTATCTCTGCAAGCAACTTTGATCAACTGAACTATCTCATTTAATAAAAATACCCACTATGTAAGCCTTTGCTCATCAAATGTGCTAAAAGTATTCATTAAAAACGATTCATAGAGTGCAGCCGTTCCCCAGTATATAAGTCACCATGGTTCTGTCTCTGCATGTTTATTTTGCCCCCTCACACAGGAAGAAGTGGTCCAAAGCTCTGATTGGATTCAGTTGACTGACAATGAAAACAGGTTGACTTGTACATATTTGAAAACCCGGAAAAATTGGACTGAACCACGTATTCCATTACAATGTGTGTGCTTACTGACATGAAAATGCACATGCTCACCATGTCAGTGAAACAGGGTGGAGACACCGTGGCACATTATCATTCACGGGCAGAACTTGCCACAGTTGTTTTCCTGCAGATCTGTGATCATCGCCGCGTCGTCTGCCTCCTCATAAAACCCCAGACTGTGTCATGATGTTGAGATCAGGCCTGTGTGGGGGCCACACACCATCTGTTGTAGTTATTCTTCATGACACATGGGGGTGTGGGGGTGTGTGTGTGTGTGTGTGTGTGTGTGTGTGTGTGTGTGTGTGTGTGTGTGTGTGTGTGTGTGTGTGTGTGTGTGCGCGCGCATGGTGGTTGTGGTGATGCAGAATGAATTCCGGGCCATTCAGATGCTTTGACGATGGTGCTGCTCAATGAATGTGAATCTATAAACCGGCAAGAAACTGCTGAGTCGGGATTTGTGAATGATCGCGATGGAGGGGTGACACCTTTCACTTCGCACACTGCACTGTGGTCAACTGATGACAGTGCATTTCTGATTGATCATTACACATTACTCGGGGTGGCAGTGGTTCAGTGGTTAGAGCAGTCGCCTTTGGGAGCTGAAGGACACTGGTTCAACTCCCACTTGGACCCTGCAGCAGTGTCACTGGCCCCGACACTGACACCCTGACTGGCCCCGTGTGGACGGGTAGAAAAAAAAAATAAATATTTAAAATATAAAATATAAAATAGATATTTATTATTAAATGGACTAATAAAATCCTTTTTTAATCGCGATGAGTGAACACTTTGAGTTTTCAAAGCTGACAATGAGTTGCCAATATAAGCTCGTGCTCGGTGACTTGGGCTGGATGAGGGATACGTGCTCTCTCCTGAGCTCATGGTTCAAATCCCAGTCCAGCACCTGAAGGTAGCTGTAGCTGACTCAGCGCCATCGACGCCCATGTAAGCACCGCGTAAAGCCCCTAAAACGAGGGTCTTAAGTGGCGTGGCCCCGCACATCGTGGCTGCAGCTCACTGAAGCCTCCTTCAGGTTGCGGCCTCGCGGACCGGCTCTCGCTCCGCCGATCGGAGCTCCACCAATCACGGGCCACTGCAGCGGCTTAGCCCCATGCGCTGTGGACGGGTGTGTGTGTGGAACTCATCGTCGTGAGTACTGTCTTCTGGCAGATGGTTTCTCACGGACAGGTAACGTGAGGGCGGCAGTGGCTCAGTGGTGAGCGGAGCGGCCGCCTTTTGAAGCCAAGCTTGCTGGTTTGAGTCCCGATCGGACCCTGCTGCAGTGTCACGGGGCCTGGACCTGACACTGTGTTGCCCGGTGTGGTCCGATGAGTCGAAATACCCCGTGACCTGCACTTCTGGATGAGAGGTAAAAAAATAAATAATAATAATAAAATGCCATGACAACCGAGTCTGAAGCAAGCAGCAAAATGCTGAGTCGCCTCATTGCCACAGGGGGTCGACGGGAAGTTTTCCGCTGCTCCGAGTATCACGTTCCAAAACACCATTCATCCATCCATCCGTCTGTTCATCCGTCATCCATCTATTCAACGATCTCCGTAAGACCATGGCATCATGCCGGCTGACACTTAAACAGCCCATAAACACACCTGAACATGCATGTAGCATGTGCGCGCCCCTGTGATCAACATGTGAGCTCCCACCTCTTTCTGACGACTTACCACCGCCCGCGTTGCCAGATTAAAGCAGGTGTCAGCGGGGTCACGAGCCGCGGGTTGCCAGATCGGGGTCCCTGGGCTTAAAAAAAAAAAAGGCGGAGCCTGATGCCGGACGCTGACGGACAGAGCAGATAACATGGAGAGGGACGCTGGGCCAGTGAGGACGAGACGAGGGGCTTTAGAAAGCCACTGTTGACCTCCGCTGATGGGGTCAAGCTGTTCATTAAAGAAATGGTGGCATGTGCCTTTATCAGTCTCTTCCAGTCCCATCCTCTGATCCCCTTTATCCGCCTATCCTTCTGTGCGGCTGGCTTTCATGTCGGAAAGAGGCAGCATGCATGCACACACACACACACACACACACACACACACACAATCAGTTATCGCACACTGAGACCTTGGCTTCTTCTGCTGCTCTCCAGGCTTTTGAGCATTGTTTCAGTGCATGTTCTCTATGTCTCTTGCTCTCTCTCTCTCTCTCTCTCTCACACACACACACACACTCTCTCTCTCTCTCTTTTCACAGCCACGCAGACCTTGCCCACAGTGCTAATCAAAGCATCAGTGTAATTCAAACCACACCTCTCTCGCCCTTTACATCTTTCATAGTCACCTCACCGCGCTGCGCTGCAGATGCTGCAGGAGGCAGCCCAGCAAGAATTATGGGATATGATCACACTTGATATGGTGATGATACAAAAGAAAAATAGTGAAATTGGAGCGCTTGTCAGGCAATTCAAGGATAAAGAGCACACACACACACACACACACACACATACTCTGAAATTCCTCAGCTAAAGGCTACATCTGTGCGATCTGCGACAGCATCGCTCTCGTCCAAGTTCGCCGGCTCCTCACATTTAGCCGAGGCAGACAGATGCACATTTGGAAAAGCTCTCAGCGCGGCCAGATGTTCGATGCCCTCGTGCACGACGCCTCCTCTTTGTGTGCGTTCCCGCTCACGCTGCACTGCCCTGCAGAAGAGACGTGACGGAGGGTTTTTTTTGTTTTTGTTTTTATTTAGGCATCTGAAGTAGGCGACGAAACTGGAGGAGAGGGAGAGGGTCCCGCCCACACAGGGCAGAGGGAGAGCAGGTATGACACCACATCCCCTGCTGCTGCTGCTGCTGCTGCTGCTTTCAGCTGGACTCAGGTATGAAAGAGGGGTCTTCTCAAACCCTCTGGGGCTGGATTGAGCTCTTGTGGGGGGTTGGGTTCGTGTTTGGAGGAGGTGAAAGCGCAAATGAGGAGCAGAGAAGCTGCTTCCCATCCTGAGGTGCTGTCATCAAAACAAGACAAAAAAAACATCACACATCTCTCCCGCTGTGTTTACGGAGGCGATGAACCCGATAACACCAAGTTACGTATTCTACATTATGTAACCAACAATCCCGCTCTGCTCGATGCGCTGTTCACACTCTGCTCATCATTTCGTGTTTTCCTTGTATTCATATCGTATCTTTACATCCGCGCGTCTGTGTCGACCCCGTCTGTTAAATAATGAGATTCAAACATGAAACGTTAGTCGAGATTCTGCACACAGCAACAGTGCTAATGAGATAGTTCGATGACACTAAAGGTCAACTTGCACATCTGTGGCTTCAGAGAACCAAGTTTTCTTGAAGTTGTAGTATTTTGGGTCTGGGACACCCCCACATGTTTGCTGCTGATCCAAACGCTCTGAAATCTACAGGACTTCAGAGTTTGCTGTGGTAGGAAACACACGCTGGGCTGGTGGGTGAGCTACTGTAGCTGCAGGAGCTAACGTGCTAACTGAACTCATTCATAATGTGTCAGTTCAATTATGAGTCCTTAGGGGACTGACTATGGTTCGAGGATCTGTACCCGGACCAGAGGGTCAAGGGTTCGATCCCCCCCCTCCATGTCCTGGAGTGTGACTGGGTAAATGTGAACTGTGCTGCAAAGAGCTTTGAGGGTCATCAAGTCTTGATGAAGTGCTGTATGAATACAGACCATTTACTTGGACTCTGTTCACATTACACTGAGATTTTCGAGCAGTAAAAATAAGCGACTTTTTTTTTTTTTTTTTTAAATAGGTTCTGAACACATGCCTCTGTACGATGGGTGGACTGCAAATATGCAGAGTTTTCACTGTGTACATTCAGAAATAAAGCAGTCAGAACGAGGAGGGTGGAGTCCAGGAAAGTAGGCTGCGTCTACTGTGCCTTGATGTATATGTACAATTATTTCTTGTTGTAAGCAGCAATAGAAATGATTATACATTTGTATTATCCACAGCGTTTAAACATCAGCTTCTCCGTCACTAAATGAAAACATAAATATGGGCTAGGATGTGTGGTGTGAATGAGTCCACTCTGCTGCCTGTGGGTGATTCCATTTATTTTCTTATTCAGCAGCTTCATGGTGAAATGTCACATTATTTTGTTTTCGAACTTCACACTTCGGAAACAAACTCATCTGTCTCTGCCCCCGATTGTTGATTTCTTTCTCCCTCCCAAGATGCACACACCTACACACACACACACACACACACACAAACATACACAGACATTCTACCTGCAGACAAAAACAACAACCTGCCTCTTTGTGTGTGTGTGTGTGTGTGTGTGTGTGTGTGTGTGTGTGTGTGTGTGTGTGTGTGTGTGTAGACGTTCTCATTTCCTCTTTCAGTGTCTCTGTCACTGTGAATTAGAGTGAGTTCACCTCCTCTACGAGACATTTACACTTTGTCTGTGCACATCTCTCTTATTCAGGGTCATTGTAATTTAATGATTACTATTATCATGATTTCTGATGAATAATATCTAAAGGTGCAGTGCGTAAGATTTCAACATTTTCATGAATTGTTTTCGTTATCATCCTTAAATAAGCCCAATAGTGTTCATTTACACTCTCTATGGAGGCCGCCATGTTTTTACAGCAGTAAACGTGGACATACTTAACATCTATTGAGTTTGAATGACAACTGAGGTCGACCACAGGTTCTCCTGCAGAAGGGCGAGGGTGAGGTGATGGATGCAACATGCAACTTCATGCAACCTCCAGATGTCACCAAATCTTACACGCTGCACCTTTAATGTCAAAATAAAACTCAACATTTACCTTTCACACACACATAGTAATGTTATCAACATTATATCTCCCACATGAAATCGAATAGACATCATTTTGACACGTCTACAAAAGTCATTTTTCATTCAAAGGGAAACACACAGTCTTTTGTGGTATGATGTCGCGTCAGTGCCTCAGAGGAATTAATGAGCTACAGCACTAAGCTGAGGAATAAGAGGATTAGGTCCATGAGACTGTTTCTCTGTTCAAAGAAATGTCTCTGTGAAAACAAATGATTATGACCCTGTTTCTTCATTAAACACTGACTTTGGTTTCCTTTGTGTTTTAAACGTTATTTCAGTGCCTTTAATGTCTCTCGGAAACTTGCTATGGAAACAAACTTTCCATAAATGTTCATTTTTGTTACTGTAACCATGACAACAAAGAGGATGGCACCTATCTCTCACCCTATTTGAACTCAAGTGAATTCTTCCTACTCTGACTAAACCCGTAATTATGGATTCAGGTGCCGACCAGAGACACAACATCCCCCTGAGCCCTGATTCGCTGAAGACGACCTCTCGGGTCGGATCCTCGGAGCTGCCTGAGAAAAAAGTGTGTTACGATTTAATGGTCCAAACACATGTTGATGCTTTGGTGCGCAACTGATATGAACCGTCTACTACTGTATGTTGGAAGATTGAACATTTTTAGACTTTAATAAGAAGTAGCCGACTCTTCCTTTCTGGTTACGTGTTTAACACAACTGTTTCCATGTTGTTTCCAAACAAGGAGAAATAACTGTGGAGCATCAGAAGGTCCAATCCGGCCCAGGTGATGACTTTGCAAAGAGTTGAACTTACGGAAAGGACATTAGCTGCAAATTCAAAATCGTAGTTCTTTAGAAGTGAACATTCTCCAAACGAACGTCGACGCGCTAAAACAAGGGGGAACAATGTGTAGTTGTGGTTCATGGGTTATCACGCCATGATTTTTACCCGTCCGGCCCATTCGCAATCGAATAGGGGCGGACGTCGCACTCCGCGTGGCTCTGGGACGACCGGAAGTTTGCGCCCCCCTCCCCCCCTCCGTCCACTTCTATGATCTCAAACATGCACACGCAGCAAAATCCTTAAAAACAATGACAAGACAGTTTCCCATGATCCAGGTGTGGTTTGCGCGGTTCGAGCCTGGATCTGTAAAACCTGATAAATCGGGCTGAGCCACGGCACTGACTCAGGTCCCAGTGGATTTATTCGACACGGTCGGGCCGGCTGAGCCAGGGATACGCAGGACTGTAACACCTGTAGGCTGAGCGCCATTTAAAGGTGCAGTGCGCAAGATTCGGTGACATCTACAGGTGAAGTTGCATTCTGCATCCATCGTATCACCTTCGCCTCTGAGCATGCTGCAGAACCTACGGAAGCCCTGGGTTGCCCTTCGAGCTCAAAAGACGTTTTAGTACGTCCACTCTGGTGCTGTTGTAAAAACATGGCGGCCACCGCGGAGTGGGTCCTCTCTTTGGAGGCCGCCATGTTTTTAGGGCAATAGAAGTGGACGCAGGGTTAGGGTTAGTTTGAATGACAGCTGAAGTCTACCATGGGTTCTCCTGCGTGCTCAGAGGGCTGAGGGTGAGGTGGACGCGCAACTTCACCTCCGGAGGTCACCGAATCGTGCACACTGCACCTTTAAGGTGAGTGAAACACCTCAAACTGTCACAACGTCCCGTGTCAGTCCATCGAGGTGACGTTTCGGCTCGAATCCAAAGTGAACCACGCTGTGTGATATTCACTTACCTTCCAGTGATGAGGAGGAAGAGGGTGAGGATGACGAGGAGGGTGAATCCACCCACCGCCGCCGTGACGATGACCAGGACCTGGCCCTGGTCGGACGCTATGTCCGACGCTGAAGGCGGCGAAAAGGAGAAGAGGGAAGAGAAAAATGTGAATAATCGTGAGCAAGCGAGTCATGAAAGCGGTGAAGGACAGAAAGGAGGGGAATGAGGTGGGAGACAGGGAGCGGGAGGAGAAAGAAAAATCCTCCATTCATCACTTGAAATATTCCTCTCCATCAGAACACCGCGCGCGGCCCGTATAGTGTCGCCGTGGTGACGGAAAGTTGTCTGATCAGCTCTTTGTCATGCAAAACCCCCCCGTCAGCTTCACACTGCAGCGACTCACACGCCTGCTTCTGTTTAATTAATATTATTCATTCATGAAATTGTGATTTAGTCCATGATCATTTGGTTAAATTGGTCCCATTTGATATTCATGATTCTCCCCCTCTCTGTGTCTCTCGTCACCAGGCTAACGAATCCCCCATAATTGAAAGATGATTGTCATTACCACATTTATTTCTATAATGTCGTCAGATTAATGAATATGAATGAAGGATCGGGCCGCGTGGTGACTGGTCCGAGGCCTGCGCTCGCGTATTCATACTGTACGGTGCGTGGGTGTGTGTGTGTGTGTGTGTGTGTGTGTGTGTGTGTGTGTGTGTGTGGGAGGAGCATGTGTGCACCGACTGTCTGTCTGTGTGTGTGTGTGTGTGGCTGGATAAAAGTAATTACAGATCACTCAGCAGGAGGGTGAGTGAAAGTGGCGGTGGCCAGATTACACACGATACTTCTCCCAGCCATCGACTTCTCTCTGACACACACACGCACGCACGCACGCACGCACACACACACACACACACACACACACACACACACACACACACGCACACACACACTAACTAATCAGATGTTTTGGCCTGATGCTGTGGTAATGTAATGTGAGTTTGTGTGTGTGTGTGTGTGTGTGTGTGGAGAGGCAGTGACAGGACAGAGACAGAGACAGATAGACAGGTGGACGAACAGACTGAGGGAGCGAGCGACAGGGGTCGTCTCTCTCTCCCTCCCCCCCTCTCCCC
>JAFBJT010109380.1:0-57308 GCA_016785325.1 Chascanopsetta lugubris
CTCAGATCACTGGTGAACAGCAGATACCACATGTTCAGTGGAAACAGGTCAGTGCCGTAGCAAAGTTACATTCTGCTGGAGGTGATAAGCTTTTGTCTTAAATTAAAGGTGCAGTGTGTAAGAGTTAAGTCATTTTTCGCATGTATTACAAATATTACTAAAACATTACCAAACAATTACAGATGGGATTTTTTCGTGTGTGATTATAAATTCATTCAAATTCCCATTACCGTTAAATAATCCCATAATTGTTTACATGAGGAGTGGGTCCCCTCTACAGGGGCCCACCATTTTTTAACAGTAGCCCCGAGTGGACATACTGGACATCTTCTGAGTTTGAATGACAACTGAAGTCGACCATAGGTTCTCCTGCTGCTCAGGAGGGTAAGTGTGAGGTGATGGATTCAAAATGCAGTTTCACCTCTAGATATCACCAAATCTTACACACTGCACACTTTTAATGTTTATCTTTACTGAAACATTGGGACAAATAAAAAATATAAAGTTATTTTAGAAGTGTGTCTCAAACTGGTGCCCTTGGGGTTCCTCGGTACCTTGAAAGGTGCCCGCGGCTCCAAAAAGGTTGGTGACCCCTGCTGTAAAGGATGCTTAAAATCATTAAGTAAAACAAATGACAAAAATCAAATAAACATGCCCTGTCTCACGTGTCTACGTCATTACAGAGTAAACACATTGACCTGGTGTGCACTTGCACACACCCTTGTTCGACATGCAACAAGGAAATATACATTTTACACTAATTTGATACAAATCCTACAGAAAAACTACGCTTCCCATAATGCTTTGCGTTACAAAGCGCGAGCAGCGCTTTGAACGAGTTGCGGCACTACATAGAAGAAAACAATGTAACGCGAGGTTTCGAGGTAGCTTTGGAACGCCTTACGGTACAAACGTGTGCTCTATGCAGTACAGCTGTATTACACAGCGTTTTCGAAATATCATTACAATGATGTGTCTTAAGCACCGGGACAACTTTCTGAAGCTAATTTACTGAGCAGACTGAGAGAAGACTGCTGCTTGGTTGTATTGTGGCTCGTGCACCACTTTCAGACTCACATCGCCACCTAGTGGACTGGATAAAAGGGGTCTTAACGGAGTAATAACTGATTGAACCCTCATCCTGTAGGATGTATTGTTATGTAGAGTTGTGGTAACAAATAAAGAAAAAAATAAAGCTATACACTTATAGATATAATGCATTCAGTCAATGTGTGTCCTCACTCGGATAGAGCAGTAGGAGTATTATGTTTATTATACAAATTGTGTTGTAATTTAAAACTAGTCTTGAATTATTGATAAAATAATCATAGCTGATAGTTTGTTATGAAATTCATGTAAGGGACCTATTAATGATCCAATTGTTTAAACTTATATCTACTTCTGGTGTGGATACAAAGGGGCCTTTCCTTTAGGAGCTTTTATTTTGACACTTAAAACCGGAAGTAAATCGACGAAGGAATATTTGCCGCTTGTGACGTTGGGTTCTAGTGGAGTCAGGCACCGCCAACGTTTGGAAGCTAACAAACATTGTCATTGGGACCTCGCTTGATGGTGAGTTTTATTTAATATCAGCTTCAGTTAAAACTTTCAGCGAGCTGCTAATCCTGGTGCTAACTGTTTTAAGACCTAGCCATTAGCTGAGGCCATCTTGTTAATGTGCCGCTATATTTACTTTATCCTCACAAAGCTAATATGCTAGCTAACATATTACCTCAGCTAAATGTGTATAAGTGAATGAATCAGCTGTTGTCATGATGAGATTTTAATTACAATGGAGACGTTAATTTAATGAGCTGTCAGTATGTGACGCCATGACGGTTACTGTGGAGACCGGACGTCAGCTAGCAGCCTGTATCATATTAAGCTCTGTTAGAGATGTAATCAAACATTGTTTTATGACCCCAGCTTGATTGTGGAACGTCCCCTGCTGAGGATGGGCGATAAGCTGGATGAGTTCATCAGGGAGCGGAAGTCCAGGGTGGCTGAGGACAAAGCCAGACTCCAACGAGACCCTCCTTACATGGACATGGAGGTGTGGTGGAATGATGTCAGTGGGTCAGAACACAGAAGACGTGTTAGAAGCCAAACAGTGTTAATGAGGAGTAATGTGTAGGATTTAGTGGTTGGGTCAGAGATGACAACAAGCATGTGATCTTTGCTCTACCTCTGGTCTTATAGTGCAGTGATTCTCAACGGGTGTAAATGTGTTTCTTTTAATGACAACAGTCATCATCAGAACAACATTTCCAACACGCGGGGGAGCGTTCACATGAGTGTGAATAGAATGGTTGGGGAAACACTGGAAGAGAAAGTGTGTAACTGACCATGACAAACACAAGAGCGACACCGACTTGGTCCGGTTTTCATCAAAATGCAGCTAATTGAGTGTAAAGGAGAATATCTCCCTCTCTAGCTTCGCCTCCTGCTGGTCGTTTATGTTTATTATTCTTTGTGTTGTCATACTGTGCTATTCACACGTTGTTACTTCACCAACTTCATTGAAGTAGTTTGAAAAGTTGAAAATGATCCTCGATTTGGATAGTGGCTCATCATTAAGGGGTGATGGTGGGTCTCGAACCCCAGACCAGTTGAGAACCACTGTTCTAGTGGCCCTCAGGTAATGTAAAGAACCACTTGTCCATTCGTGAACGAAGTTGAAATGTTCCTCTCATTTGAACCGACAGACCAAACACCACAGGGCCTATGAGTCGGCTGTGAAGGAGAACATCCCTCCCAATGGTGTGACAGAGGGGAAAGGTACAGAGCCATGTTTCACTCCTTTATTCTTGTATTAATAAAAGTATTTTAAACAGTAATGGTGTTTATTAAAATTGATGCTTCATTATGGGGCAGTTGTGTTGAAATAATGTGTGTGTGTTGTGTCAGAGGAGAGTTGTAGTGTGGGTCTTCAGCTGGGTGTGGAGTATGAGAGGAAGAAGCAGAGGCTGCAGCACGAGCTGCGTATGGACTACAGACTTTACTTGGCTCAGGTGACGCTCAGTCTGGATGTACTAAACATCATTTAATAAGCACATTTTGTTCCAATGATTGTGATATAATATGCAGTGCTTCCTGCTCTACCGGTAACGTAACCTTAAATTACTTCTTTTGATTCTATTGATTTGATCCTATATAGTAAATTGAATTAAATTGACTTCACCCTCAAGAGTGAGCGGGGGCGAGGGGACACTGATATGCATTAATTTGAGTTCCCTCTGTATTATTCAGAAACTGTAAAATCTAGCTCTGTCATATTGTGCTATCTGTACAAATGTAATTAATGCTTTGGCCCTTCTGGCAGGCTATGAATAATACATTTTATAATGAAAGTGCCAAGATTCGACTGTGGAAACCTTTCTCCTTCATGGAGATGGATGGAGGGTGAGGTGAGAGGTGCTCAGCTGCATCTTCTCCCCTAAATGTCCTAAACGTACCTTGAATACAGATTGCATCATTAACAGGGTGATAATATTGATATTTTTTTACTTGATCATGTCCTATTTGGGTTATTTTGCTTGTAGCCTGGTCTATGTCTTATTGCTACCTTTTGTTGAATCTGTGTTGAAGAGTGAAATTATAAATGTGTGTTGTAAACCTTTTATTGGTATAGAAAAAACACTTTGACCCTGCTGAGCCTGCTCCATTACTGGACCTTGACAACAGGAGACCTGTCAGGGTAAAGACTCCTCCTTCATGATCATTTTCATAGAATCTTAAAATTAAAATCTCAAAAATGGTCATAATGATGAAGATGGTTGCCCCAGATAGATTTGAACCTTCTGTATTTGTATTCATAGCAGCACCTAACAGACAGCACAGATGGACTTCCCAAGCACCGAGCTCCATCTCGGAGGGATGCAGCCACCCTGACAGAGGACAGCAAGGGGCCGCGCCGAGCCCTCCACCTCGATGAGGAAGATGAGGAGCGAACACCACCAGTCCTCAGGCAGTGTGACAGACTGCGGAAGCCAGTAGAGCCTGGATCTGAGGAAGATGAAGATGTAAAGGAGGAGCTGGATGGAATGGAAGTCAGAAGGTGTCGAATCACAAAGGCTGAGGTCAATCATGAGAAGAGATGCATCAATAAGATTGATGGCAGGTACGAGGAGACAATCTCCATAAATTCTCTATTAAACGTCATTATGCATTGTAACCTCATCATCAGTCTGTTATTTTTTAGAGAGAAAAAAGACAATCTACTCAGCTTGGCCATAGACAACAGGAGATGGAGAGTACTGACTAAACAGGAGGACGCTGAGTTTGCTACTGGACTTGTAATAGGTGACATCATGTTTTCCTTTCAGTATCTTTTTGTAACAGTCATTTGTTAGAATGACCAAATGTTTGTGATCATTAGGGCTGAGCAACATGAAGGTATTACTCTGTGGAATGTGTGGGAGGGAGAGAGATGTGACAGGGTGTATATTAATTCATTTCATTTACATAAAATATTTTATATGGTGATATATTTAATCATTTTGAAATTACATTATTTATATTATGATGTGCGATCATGGTCATAATCTCCAGCCCTAGTGATCAAAATAAATTTAATTACTGTTAAAGATTGTATTAATTGACTGATCTGAAACAATGGATCACAACTTTAAAGGTGTGGTGTCGAAGATTCCGGTCAATTTTTGTTGTTATATCTGTAGAAATAGAATTACAAAACAATTATATTCAGACAATTTTACT
Organism: Chascanopsetta lugubris; assembly: GCA_016785325.1. Taxonomy (NCBI): domain Eukaryota; kingdom Metazoa; phylum Chordata; class Actinopteri; order Pleuronectiformes; family Bothidae; genus Chascanopsetta; species Chascanopsetta lugubris. The sequence goes on from JAFBJT010109380.1 coordinate 4,720, forward strand.
AATGTATAATAACTTCAATGTATGACTTTTTACATTGCCTTTCAATGTGCCCTTTAATGTATATTTACATCCTCCCTATGGGGATAGCCATGTTTTTACAATAGCCCAGATTGGACATATAAAGCATCTTTTGAGCTTCACTGGCACCCCAGGACTACCATCGGTTCTCCTGCATGCTCGGGTGGGGAGGGTGAGGTGATGGATACAACATGCAACTTCACCTGTTCATGTCACCAAATCTTACACACTGTACCTTTTTGAAGCGTTTAGTTTTTTCCAAATTGTCCAGAGAAGTGATGTCCTGGTTGTCTCTTCATCCCTTCAGGAGCAGCAGACACAGTGGAGGCTGTGCAGAGGAAGAAAGAGCGATACAGGAAGGAGCTGGAGGAGCAGATCGCTGAGCAACACCGAAACAAGAAGAGGTGCGTCAGCAATGATTAGTTTGTTTGTTTTTGGTAGAGGTTTTAAAAATACACACATGCACAATTGACTTAAACCTGGTCAAACTTGTATGATGGTTCGTGGATGTCACAAATTACTGAACATTCAAAACTGAATCATATTTTCGTCACAGGGAGAAAGATTTGGAGCTAAAAGTTGCTGCGACTGGTGCAAATGATCCTGAGAAACAGGTGAGATGATCACAGCCTCTATTTCAGGGGTATAATTACTACCTAACCTATGGCAAAATAACTGTCCTCATATTTGATTATTGTTTATGAATCTATTATTTATTTAAGTTTAAAATATTGTAAATACATTTCCATACATGTTACACCTGTGAACACACTGAATATATTGATACAAATAAAAAGTATCTCATGGGTAATGCGTGCTTTATACGTACATACATACATATATTTAGACATCTATAGGTGAAGTTGCATGTTGTATCCATCACTTTACCCTCACCCTTCCAAGCATGCAGGTCGTCGAGTCGATGGGGATTTGCTCCCTGTTGGAGTCAGCCCCTAGTGGTTACACTATGAACTGCACGTTTTTTCACTTCCTGTGCCTCATCTGTCTGCACCGGAGGTTGCCCCTTGGTAAATAGACATTAATGCGCTCATTTAAGGGTAATGGACACAAAAATACATGTAAGTGATCATGTGAAATTAAATGTCAGGATATCATTTTTTTCTACCTGTAGAAGTGACAAAAATGACCAAAATCTTACACCCTGCACCTTTAATGTTGTTTTTAAGCTGTCCTGAATTTACAATAGATGTAATTTACCAAGAGGTATGCATTTTTGTCTCTTCAACGTCACAAGATCAGTTTCATATCTTACTGTGTACTAAGATAGAATCCTCTATTTTGGTCCTAGTACTTCTGATAGCTCCTTGATCATTGTAATTTTGAATGGAGTTGATTATCATTCTTTATTATACAGCTCAATCCTTCCTTCTCTTTCTCTTTTTGTCTGCATTCACATACCAGCCGGACCGAATCAGACAGTTTGGACTAAGCAGGAGAAAATACCTTCAGGTGTCGGAACCTTCAGTGACAGCAGAGAGCGAATCATCATCCTCCAGAGGTTTCCACAGTCATCGGAAGATGATGGTCCGCGGCAGAGACACGCCTCCTCCCGATCAGCCTCACGTGGCTTTCCAGTCCCCCCTGCTGGCTCACAGCTCTGCCCTGGGTCTGTCGCCCAGCAGTCAACCAGCCATGGACACGCCCAGGTACACCACACCTTTGCCTGCAGCCATGGACAGGGGCACTTTAAAGGTGCAGTGTGTACGATTTTGGTCAACTTTTGTCACCTCTTAGATTAGGATTACAAAAAAATTATGTATTGACATTTTGTCGAATGTATTATCACCTCACTGTATGACTTGCTTTTACATTACATTTGGTGACCTCTAGAGGTGAAGTTGCGTGTTGTATCCATCACCTCACCTTCACAATTCTGAGCATAAAGGAGAAGCTATGGTAGACTTCAGTTGTCATTAAAATTGATAAAATTTTTTATTAAGTCCACATTTACTATTGTAAAACATGGCAGCCATCACAGAGAGGACCCCCTCCTCATGTAAATATACATTAATGGACTAATTTAAATTTAAATCTGGGAAAAACATTTACGTGACTATAAATTCCTGAAAATGTCAGTATTTATTTGTTTTGTAATATTTTTTTAGAAGTGACAAAAATGACCAAAATCAGACCAAATCAGGGGTGTCAAACTCAAATACACAGTGGGCCAAAATAGAAAATTGGGACCAAGTCACGGGCCAGACTACAAATTGACCACAATAGTGCATATTCTGATCTTTTTCAGATGGAAACAAACTTAAATTATGTTTAAACATTGAATCTGGAACAATCAAAGTTCAATCTTTTAAACAGATGGAAAATCAAATTTGTACCGTAACTAAAGACACATCAGTGGCATTCATTTTCTTATTTTCATTCAAATAATTATTTTCCCTCCCCAAGCATTTGCCTGCCTTGCTTCTGCGTGTAGTCATTGACGCGCCTATGCACCAGTAGTGCATTCTGGGATTTTTAGTATTAGCAGCGTATGTGCTTTGCACAGACGGGCCAGCTCTAATAGACATTGGATATTATCTCACGGGTCAGATATAATTACACTGCGGGCCAGATGAGTTTGACACGTGTTTTAAGGTATATTTAAATCAGGAGCGTGTCCTGCGTGTCTACAGCCCACTGTAGATCTACTAAACATGTTTTTAGCTTTAATGACAACCGAGGGCTACCATAGGTTCTCCTGCATGCTCAAAGGAGAAGGGTTAGGTGATGGATACAACATGCAACTGCACCAATGAATGTCACCAAATCTTTCACACTGCACCTTTAAAGAAAATCTACAAAAATCCAGCATTTGTATTATCAGATGTTTGAACAAACATGTAACTGGTGTTCCTATCACACATTATGAATTCCTCTGAATTTGTACAATATGCTAGATATTAATCCCTGCCTCCCTGGCATTGTGGAAAGAATTGAAAATTAGCTAAAGGTGCAGAGTGTAAGATTTGGTGACATCTACTGGTGAAGTTGTATCCATCACCTCACCCTTCCCTTTACGTTTACGTTCAGTCTCGCATCCAGTGCGTAATGACGTCACCGGTTTTTCTCTGTCCAGTCCTTCAGGAAATATGAAACAGGCAGGTGATTGTTGAGTTGATTACGTTGTCCGGTTCGATAGAAGTGTACGAACTGCTAACGTCCTGTCGACACCATTTGTCTCCGCTCTTGGAGAAACCTGCAGTTCTACCGAGTGGTGAATATACAGTTGGGTTGCCGCAAGGACATCAATCAATCAATCAATCAGTCAATCAAAGTTTATTTATATAGCCCGCATTTACAAATCACAGTTTGTCTCACAGGGCTTCACAGGGTGGGTAACATCCTCCGTCCTTAGACCCTCAGCAAGGGTCAGAAAAACTACCGGGGGAAAAAACCTTTTAACAGGGAAAAAAGACGTTTAAGTGACGGACTGTTATTCCTTCCTGTTTGGAGAAGAAAACTACAACATTGAACCACGCTAGAGGTGAATACACCTGGGACACAGCAACAGTCGGGTTGCTGCACGGACTTGTTAAAGTGACGGACCGTTATTACTTCCTGTTTGAGGAAGAAAACTACAACACTGAACCAGGCTACAGTTTCATCAGTGCAGCCCTGCAGTGTCCATGTTCGTCTCTGTGCCTACAACAGATCTCAATCTCAATCTTCAATATCCTGTCACGTGAGTCCTTACCGAGCCCCCGGGGGCGAATGGAGCATATTTATATCGAACCAGTCCCATCATACGATCAAATCCGACTCATAGTCCGGTGCAACTTATATATGTTTTTGTTGTTGTTATTTATTTATTTATTTTACCCTCTTCGTGGCACATTTTTCAACTGATGCGACTTATATTCCAGAGTGACTTATAGTCTGGAAAATATGGTACCTAAAGTTCTGGCTCTGGTTCTGGTTCTTCAGGATTCCTGTGTTTCCTCCATATCCTCCCTCAACTCTCAGTGAGGCCTACAGGAACCTCTACGCCGAGCCCCACTACTGCTACACCAACAGGAACCTGCTAGAACCAAACATGGCCTACAGTATGTACCAGCTTCCTCTGTCACATAGTATCTGTTGTTACCTTGTTCATTTTCTTAAATAAGATATATGTGCGATGTCTTCTTCTTTTTGTCCAGATGATCATTTGTCTGTCCCTGATGCTTTGTTCCTCCCCTCGTCTCACTGGAACATGCCACCAGGGGCTGCTGTGCCCAGCCAGTTTGGGATCCCCAGCCCCCACAGTCAGCACAGTGGGAGCAGCTTCCCTGAACCCCAAATACTGTAAACATCTCCTCTTCCTTTCAGTGTGAAATCTTAGACAATAGTTTTACTTTAATATTAGAACAATAAAAATAGATTGATGTGGATGGCATATGTACATGTGCAGGTGCATTGTACAGTATATGTGAACAACCTAGGTGTGACCGCAGCCGAGATCCTTGATCTACACTCTACAGTCGTAATTGTGGCCATAATGGACCTGGTAGATTGATGGAATAAGACATTTTCATTAAACAGTAAAAGTTGTATGTCTGTCTTGCCAGGCCCAGCAGTGCTGCTGCTGCTGCTGCTGCTGCTGCTTTGGACTCGCACATCAGAGTTTTCCCTGCAGAGAAATCCAGGTCGAACAGAGAGAGGATCCTGAGCTACAGAGATGCTCTCAAAGAACAGGTATGACAACTCTTTTTATGTCGAGTTTTAAACAACCTGTCATTGGCCAGAGAAGTAAACAATAGTTTAGTAGACAATAGTCATTATTGCAATTTCAGTTGATTCAAATGATTTTTATTCTTGGCCATATCAGCCAGTTATAACCGCATTCCACCATCATCATCCATTAGTATGGCAGTCTATTTCAAGCACAAAGGGGAACAAATGCATTCAGGTACCCCAACATCAACCAGGTTTATTGATTAAACCACTTCAATTTTAGTGAGATTAAATCCTAAGCATAGTTGTAATTTGAAAGCTTTCATAGAAAGGAATATAAAGGAATAACAGTGGTAGATGAATGAATGAATTGCATACCAGCCTGTGATGTGTTGTCAGGAAGCTTCCAGGAGAGGGAGCAGCGGGTTTTACAGCAAGGTAAAATAGATTTAAGATTCCTGGCTGTAGTGAGAGTCAAGTCATCTTGTCAGACCTTTGTTAATGTGTTTACATGTTCACTCCCCTCCAATCACCTTTCCTAACTACCCCCTATAGAGAAAATGTTCCCTTTTACACTTGTTGGATCTTGTTGGCAATTTGACGGTTCACAAATATTCCTCTTAAAAAAACCTGCTAAAACCTACACAAACATGGCTGAACCTGCTGATATAGGAAAGGGCTTATACCATCTCCTGCTAATGAGTTCTTACAGCAGTTGCAGGGCATTAGATGTGGAAGGGGTGTGGAATTGTAGGGTATCTGTTACTGTCTGTTACTACTACTACTACTGTTACGACACTGTTACGAGACAGCATGTGCCATGTTTACAATATTAAGATGGGGATCAAATGAAATGGGTTGAGTGTTGTATTTGTGGATTCATTCACTCACTGCATTTTGCTGTCAATTTTCGTAATTTGACACACACTAAGATCTTTTAAAAAAAGTCCTATATTGGTGTCACGTCAACCATTAACTTTTCAGTGTGTAAGTAAGTTAGTAAAAATGAGCACTTTTAAAATGTTTGATTAACATTTCTTTCTCATTAATCAGATAAAACAATAACATCTACATTTTATTATTTCTAGTCGTTGGGCTAAACCTGAGACCGAGGATGAGGGATGAGATTTTGTTGATGTTCTTCAAACAAGGAAATGTTCATCATATATTAAAAAGCACAGACTGGAATTAATTTCTGAAAATATGTCAACATTTTCTTTATGCTGATGACTGTATATTCATAAAGTGCATTGAGAAATCCAGACATTTTTAATCAATGATCAATATAGAGTGTTCCAATTGTATCTGATGCAGCTGTGATTTTTGAAAAAAAAAATTTGAAAACATTCTTTAGATCCAGGAGCAGCAAGAAAGGAGGCGTCTGGAAATGCAGGAGAGAGAGCGTCTGGAGGCTGAACTGGAGGCCGACATGAGGAACCACCAGCCGTGGGGGAGAGGTGGAGGAGGTGCCCCTCTTAGAGACGGCACAGGGAATCTTATCGGTATGTCCCAACCCGTTGTGGGGCTTAGTTTTGAACATACATATATACAAACAAACATACAATCCCCTCACAGAGATTATATCAGTTGAATTTGTTGTTCCTGTTTCCCAGCTGACCTCAACCGGATGCACAAGCTGAATGAGGAGGCGTATGCCAACCCAGAGCAGTGGCAGAGGAGAGCCATGGCCACTGTGACTGTGCCACGACAGGCAGACGACAGTCCCCCTGACCCCAGTGAGAGGGTCTCTGGTACTGTGATGTCTGTACTCATTAGAAAAGTCCAAATAATAACTGTTATTCCTTAATCCTAAAAGAATTTGTAATGTTTAAACCTCAGCATTCTTTTTTTAAACCTACTTTTTATACAAAATGAGATGTGCCAGACTGTATTAGAGACTGTCCCAGTTCAAAGGCTTCTTCTAAAGCAGCTGATAATTACTGTATCTTCCTCTATCCATGAGTAACAGAGACTATCCTTATAGTACCATACTATACCATCCCAACTGACGCAACAGATCCCATGCTTCATTGTGCTTTACTGTGTGTGGAATTTAAAGGTGCAGTGTGGAAGAATTTGGTCTCGTTTGTCGCTGAAAAAAAATACTTCAAAACAACTGTGCACTGACATTTTCATGAATTTCTAATCACCTAAATGTTTTATTTTTTCCTCATTACTCTTAAATGAGCCCATTTATTTATAGTTACATGAGGAGCGGGTCCTCTCTATGGGGGCTGCCATGTTTTTACAGTCGCCCAGAGTGGACATACTAAACATCTCCTGAGTTTTAATGGCAGCTGAAGTCTACCATAGGTTTTCCTGCATGCTCAGAAGGGTGAGGATGAGGTGACGGATACAACATGCAACTTCACCCTTAGGTGTCACCAAATCTTAAACACTGCACCTTTTCAGCAGTTTTACTCAACTGGACTTTTTCATCCATCCTTTGTAACGAGTTGATGCACAGGTGAGAGGAAAGGTTGAAGATCAAACTCTTATTTTGCTTTGATTGATGAGGTCAGTGTGGCCAACGTCTGCTACATTCTCCACTGGCTGTGTCCTTCATATTTTCTTCCCCTGAACTGAGACGTAGTCCCTTATGTTTTCAGTCTCCCTGACTGTCTGTAGCTTATTAAGGTTTCAATATTAAAACTGTTAATGTCTCACCTGAGGGATGAACATCATCACCTCAACATGCTTCTTAAGATCAGTGCTGCATCTTCAGCAATGCCCCTTTTTATTTCCCATAATTTTTTTAACCAAATGTGTTTTAGATCTACTTGCTCGCTGAACTCCTCCATGTTGTGTTTTTCATGTAGGTTTCACTCATGTCCACACCCCCCAGTTTGCCCGAGGCAAAGTGTTCGCCAACCAGCCCACCCAGCACAAGCTCCAGGAGCAGGACAAGTACAAAGCCTACCTCAAACAGCAGGTGCTGCTTCAAACAGCCTCTGCTCAGTCTGCTCGGCTTCCATGTCCAGCATCACAACTGCTGCCAGCTGAAAAGACAGAGCCGGAGTTTCATGCTTTGAGTGTAATTCGTCTGTAAATATGTGTCTTTTTGTAAATGTGTGTTAAGTTGCTTCTGCTTTTTTTAACAGATTGAAGAGAAAATGCATAAAAAGGCAGAGGAGAGGGAGAAGATCAGACTGGAGGAGGAGAGGGAGGAGAAGAGGCTGGCGGAGCAGAGGGCTCGCATCCAGAGCGAGTATGAGGAGGAGCAGGAGAAGAAAAGACGAAAGGAGATGGAGGTTTGGGGATTCTTTTTCTTCCTCTTCTTCTTTGTGACAGAATAGAATTGAGGGAAATGGTCTGAATCTGTCCCTGCCCTCCTTCCTGTCCCCCAGCAAAAGGCCAAGAATGAGGAGCTGGTGCAGTTGGCCGAACAGAGGAAGAAGGAAGCTGAGAGGAAGAAGAAGGAGGAGGAGGAAAACGCCAAGCTGAGGAGGCAGTGTGAGCAGGAAAGACGAGTTCTGGTGGAGGTTAGTTTCCCCCTGACTGTAAATAAATACACATAAACACACTTTAGCTTCACTTTCCGTCTTGACCGCCACCTGTTGGATGACCACAGTGAAGAAAAACCCAGCCACCTCCAATTTAGATGTATTGCTTTTTTTTTTTTCCAACAACAGAACAGCTTCGAGATTGTATATTATATCAAAGAACACCAATGATTTTGTGTCGTCCATTTGTATCCCCCTTTAGCCCCCCCACACTTAACTAAACATAACAAGCAAACAAAATAATAAATTAATATGGTATAAAAATGAATAAGTAACTGAAATGAGAAAAATAGGAAAAGATGAAGAGATAGTAAAACAAAGTGAAATATTTTTTTTACAATAATAATAGTTATAATAAAAAACAAAGTAATTTAGATAGAGAAATGATCAATAGTAACATACATAGATTGTCATGATGCAGAGCCTGGTAGGGTAGATCACATTCGGCTTGTGATTGTTCACTCCGAGGTTATGATTTGAGTTCAATTATGGGAGATCAGTTTTATTTTTTTCCATGTAGGTCAATGATAGGTTAAATGTTTTGCTTTGATGGCTGTCATCTCCAGGTCCACAGGGAGCCGTCGCCTCCCATCCCCACACAGCAGAAGAGACATGGTCCACACCGATACACCCCCAGACCTCCCTCTGCTGACAGCCAGCGCTCCGTTGCACCCTTGTCTGTGAGTCACACAGACACTCTTCTATTTTTTGAACTTACTGCATATCAGTATATTAATAATATGTAAAGTAATAATCAGGGGAGTTTCTGTACTCTGTGTTTCAGGAGCGATCTCTGTCTGGTCTCCAGTCTCCTCCTGTCCCTGCTTGTCGGAACCAGCTTCGAGCTGCAGGTACAACATGTATGTATACATGTGTAGATCAGCATGTGTAAAAACAAAAATAACAACAATGTGTCAGTGTCTCATTCCCACTGTTCTTCACCAAGCAAGTTAATCATCCACATATGTGTTTTATCTGGTCACTTTAGGTGAAGTGTGTAAGATTTGGTGACATCTAGAGGTGAAGTTCCATGTTGTATCCATCACCTCACCCTTACTCTTCTGATCATGCAGGAGAACCTATGGTAGACTTCAGTTGTCATTCAAACTCAAAAGATGTTAATACGTCCAGTTATAAAAACATGGCGGCCCCTGTAGAGAGGACCCGCTCCTCATATACATTAACGCACTCATTTAAGGGTAATGGTAAAAAAATAAAACATTCAGATGACTATATATTCATAAAAATGTCTGTATGTGATTGTTTTGTAATATTTGTAGAGTTGAAAAAAATGACACACTGCACCTTTTAAAACTGTGTGTTCACCAGGTGACCGGCGGGGTGTGGTCAGTGAGCTGTCAGCTCTGCGTCGGCAGCTTCACTGTGAGAGGAAGCGGTTGGAGGGTCGTCTGCAGATGGACGACTGGGAGGAGTTAGACTCTCTTGCAGGCGACAGGTCAGACATGACAGATGCATCACACTGAAACCTTTACAACATGTATCACATTGTATGTGACAACACGTAAGTCCCACCCCTTTTTTCAAGTCTCCAAGATGTCCTAGTATTAAATTCAGTCGTACTCACTTTTCTCAGATTTTCTCTGAAGTTTAAAAATTCTGCACACGACAATTGTTTGAATGAAACTTATCTTTGAATGTCCAGACTTCAGGAGCGCCCCCTGGTGGACGTGTTTGATATGGCCAGGCTACGGCTCCAGGCTCCGGTGCGAAGACCCTCCTCTCGAAACAGGGAGCCCAGAAACCTTCTGCGTATCCAGGACTCTCTGCAGCTCAAATACCCAGGTTCACAAACGGGACAGAATCAAAGCTTTAACATTCCCACTGGTGAACAAACACTTGATAGCTCATGGATGTTTTCTGTGTTTGTCTGTGAGTCAGACGGGAAGTCGAGTCTGGGCACCAGTGAGGTTTCACAGCAGGATGACGTGAGTGTGAGTAGCAGGAGAAGACACGAACACCGGGTTCCATTTCAGCTGCTCGGCAGCCAGAGGTCCACCGCTCAGGATGGTGAGAGACTCTCTTATTTTTATGTCTAATTCTCAGATATTCTTTCCAAGATGTTTTTTCCAATGTTACATCAATAGCTGCAGGTTCATTCCATATTGTACACAGTTTTCTGTTCAGGTGGGTATCACACTGTTGTTTTACGAATGTGACATCTATCGAAGAAGATGGTTCTGTTGGGCGCACATCAAGTAAAATGAAGTGAGGGGGAAGAGATGCAGCTTCAGCCACGCCAAAGCTACATACACTTTTAATTAAAGGTGCAGTGGGTACGATTTGGCGATATCTAAAGGTGAAGTTGCATGTTGTATCCATCACCTCAACCTCACCCGTCCGAGCATGCAGGAGAACCTATGGTCGACTTCAGTTGTCATTAAAATTCAAAAGATGCGTAGTATTTGTCTACTCTGAGCCACTGTAAAAACATGGCGACCCCCGTAGAGAGGAACCCCCTCCTCGTGTTCAAGCTACATTAATGGGCTCATTTTAGGGTAATGGAAAACATGTCAGAAATCTTAAACACTGCACCTTTAATCATATTGATGATCACTAGAATAAAATGCATACACATTTAATTAGCAAAATGCTGGGCATTGCCCCTGATAACACCCCTTAGTAGGAATGCATGCTTAGTGTGGTGGTCCATGTGTTTACACCTTGTGTAGCTGAGGAAACTAAAAGTCAATTATATGCTTGTTATGCTCCAGATTACCTGGACCTGCCCCCACAGCATCAAAGAGATTATCAGGTGAGTTGAAACGAGAGTACTTTAATAACGTTTTAGTACAAAAACAGCTGGTGTTGGATCTCCACAGATGGCACGATAACTGTGGCTGTTTGAGCTGCCTTGTGAAACGTTGTGTATGTTCCAGAGGAGCGCGATAGTCCGGTCTGCCAGAGGTTCTCTGCTGGAGTCGGACAGTGCCTTCATCAGTAAGTCACCAATGAATCAGTATGTCTCACATTCAACTGTTGCATGTTGTCACTGAGACTCAGTGATTGAGTTATGCTGCATCATGTACAAGTATGTATATTGTAGAGTGACCACATCCTTCACTATAACATGAGTTTAAGTTTAAAGGAACTATGGGTACTACCATGTGTCACAACAGCTATAAACCTGAACTATTCTCTAGAAATTGAAGGTGCAGTGTGCATGATTTAGTGGCATCTAGTGGTGACCACCTGAATACACTTCACCTTAAAAGTGCAGCATGTAAAATTCAGGTGAAACTATTTCAATGATTTCTTTTCAGAAATTGAACTTAAAATAATCATATCAGTTGAGTTATGAGCATACAATCCTTTGAATCTATGAGCTGTTGTGTTCAGATCGAGCACTTTATTTTCATTTCCTTCGGGGGCAGGTCCTGTCCATGGAGGCTGCCATGTTTTTACAGTGGCCCAGAATGAAGAACCCAAACATCTTTTGAGTTTTATCTGGCTTCTACAGGTTCTCCCATACGTTAAGCAGGGCAAGGCTTTGGTGAGGCGTGTTTAGCTGCAACATACAACATCATCACTAGATGTCACTAAATCCTACACACTGTACCTTTAATCATCCCTTATCAAGCATGTAGGAAAACCTGAGGTATCATCCATTTGTCATTCAAACTAGAAGAGTTGTTTGTCCAATCTGGACCGTTCCTTAGTGGCACAACATGGTGGCCTCCAGAGGGAGCACCTGCTTAGCACCCTGAAGCTGCATAATACAACCAATCACATGGCCCTTCCCTAATTTCCCTAATTCTGCCTTTTTAAGCCAAGAGAAGAAAAGAACCTGCTGTGGCTTTCAACTCGCAGAAATCACAAGACACATGATGACATAAATTTAAAAGACTGAAACCTAAATTGAAGATGTTGGAAAAACTATCTTCTACAATAGTGTGGAGACTCATTGTGTGTGTGTGTGCGTGTGTGTGCACGCATTTAGACCCCCTCGGCGATGCCCTTCCATCCCCGCAGTTCCCAGAATTGCAGAAGATCCAGCGGCTGTCAGCCAGGGAGAGGAGGAGGCTGACCAAGCAGCCGCAGCATCCTCAGGTAAACACTGTGCATCCCATCAAACACATACCTGACAGCTTCCAGGTTTCATTCCTGTGTTTGTGTGTGTTATGGTCCTGTCTAGAAACCAGCTACTTCCAGCCAACGTGAGCATGACACTCACACACACACTTGGCTGCAAGAGGATCAGGATCACAGCAGCGAAGGAAGGAGCGGGACAGCTCATTTGATGGCGGCTCCCAGTCACCATGGTAACACAGCCGGTGCGACTTAAAACATTCATTCTATACGAGTTGTTTTGTTTTGTGTATCTTCTATGACATTATCAGCTTTGGTGTAAGAAAACTATTTTAAAAACAAACTGAATGCCCAAGTATCAGCGTTTCTTCAGGTTAGAGCACGTGTCAAACTCGTGGGCCGTATGTGGCCCGCGAGAGCTTACAGGCATATGATTGTCTAAAAATAAAATGTAAAAGTAAACATCGTCCATAGGGGTGTAACGATACACTCATCTCACGATACGGTACCATACACGATATGTAGGTCACGATAACCATACGATATTTTAGTATATGACAGTGTGTGATTTTTAGCAACATCTAGCCGTGAAGGACCATGACATAATGACATACACCTGCCTCTAATGGAGGCCGCCATTTTGTATTCAATGGAAGTCAATGGAACTTTCAGGCTTATATATACATATATAAATATGTGCGTGTGTGTGTGTGTGTATGTATATATTCATATGTATGTATATATATATATGAATGTATGCATGTGTATATAAATATATATATGTACGCATGTGTGTGTATGTGCATATTTATTGAAACTACAGCAGAAAAGAAAAACGTTTGTGGACCTGTCACAGGCTGCAAAATGTTATTTTTCAATATGCTGATACACTCATTCGATTTTCAGAGGCTTTTAAATTTTTTTGCAAAATGCAAAGTGGGTCTCTCTGTCTCTCTTTCTCTGTCTCTGTCTCTCTCTCTGTCTCTCTTTGTCTGTCTCTCTCTGTCTCTCTGTCTCTCTGTCTCTCTCTGTCCCTCTGTCTCTCATGTTGACGCGTGACGGGCGCCGGTTGAGACGTTGCCGGCGCACTCCTGGACTAGACAAATTTGACCTATCATATCGCGATACAGGTTTTCACCTTACCGACATATCGTCACGCTTTTGTATCGTGGCACGATATATCATTACACCCCAATAGCCGATGAACACTAGTGAATTACACATGCCACATTTATATATATATATATGTGCTATATATGTAGCATTATATTCAGTGTGTTTACAGGTGTAACGTGTATGGAAATGCAGATACAATATTTGTAACTTTAATCAATTATAATCAAATATCCTATTGGGATCAAACTCAAATTGTGATACTTTCACCTCATTAATGCAGCATATAGAAAAATAACTCTCAGGATGTAAACACAACTCTGCTGCATTCAGTAGTTGAGATGCAGAGTGAACCTCTGTCCTACTCTTCCTCCCCTTCTCCCCTCAGGTCCTGTGGGCCTCTCTGATGATGACTGGTCTCCTCAGTTCTCTCCTGACAATCTGAACCATCAAAGCTCCACAGAGAGCGTGGCCACAGATCTGTGGATGAGGCTGCACACGCCAGACACCTTGAAATGTTCGGAGCGTCCATCGAGGACGGATCACTTTGCAACATAACCCTATTCCTCGGAGTTTGAACTCTTTTACCTCAGGCATTCTCTGACGGACATTATGAAAGTCATGCCATGTCATCTTATGTCATCTTCTACCGCTTATCCAGTAATCTGGGTTGCGGGGTATTTCTACCAGTGCACATTTGCTCATTTGGGGTATTGGTGTCAGGGCCAGTGGCACTGCAGCAGGGTCCAAGTGGGACTTGAACCAATGACCCTTGCTCTAACCACTGAGCCACTACTACCCCCATTATGAAAGTAAACTTTTACAAAAATGATTGTACTTTTATTAAAAATGATTGTTTACTTTAGTGAGACCCTACAGCTGTCAGCCCACAAATGCTTAAATTATGTTTTGAATAAATTATTTTACTTATAAACTGTATGAGTCATAATTTGCCAAAACACTTAATCTCACTGTCAAACAGAATTTTAGAACATATTTAATATAATAGTTTCTAGCTTGTAAAAGAACACAAGTGGGGGTTCATTTACTCTCTGGTGCAGTCAAATAATGTTTGGAGCTAGCCCCCTACTGGATCTCCACAGTGCTACACCTTTAATCTTGATGATTGTTTTTGGTAACTTGCGCACCACCCCCATCAAAGGACGCTCCCCCCACCTCTCGGTGAGGCAAAGAACCATGTGATTTCAAAGCAAAGAGGCCCACCAGAACCAGGTGTGTAGCCAGGCCAATCACCTGGCACAAAGCTGACTTGGATATCAAAGCCCTGCCTGAATACCAGCACCCCCCACCCCATGACACTGAAACCCCTTTCCAGTGCTTTTCGAGAGGTACTCCCATCCGGGCAAGGAACTGTATTCCATAACTCCATCCCCTGTGATTTTTGCCATGAATTTTTTATTTATTTATATATATATTTGTCACAGAAGTAATGAAGTCTTGTTATGTCCTCCAATAACACTCTGGTTGAAATTTAGAATGTCAAAGTATTTCAATGAAGGCCCTTTAAAGGCTGCACTTTTACACAGAGCTCACCTTTAAGATGAATGAGTGAAAAGTCAAAAATGACTTGAATTGAATGAATTTACAGATGTATTTCTCTCAGCCGCAACGCATGAGAAATTGTTTTATTTGGGTTAGGGTTTTATATTATTAGTATTAGTATTCATTTATCTGTTGCTTGGGCTTTATAGCTTCAGAGCTAAGTACACTTCCTGAATATAGTTCTTATAAATCTTTAATGCGTCTCTGAATACGTCCTACACATGTGATGAGTGGATGTAAATGTGACACAGTGACATTGGCTCAGTTCACTGAAAACATCCCAGTTTCTTTTGTTATTGTTTCCTAAAACAGAAATGTAATCTGTCTCATTCATGCTCTGTCTATCTGAGTGATGACCTTCTTCAGCCCTGGATAGGAAAGAGGATAGAAGCCATCCACACTCTGCTGCGCCCCATTACTCAACCAGAGTTTGTCTCACAGGGTGGTAACATCCTCTGTCCTTAGAGCCTCAGCAAGAGTAAGAAATAACTACCGGGGGAAAAAAGAAAAGGTAGAAACCTGAGGGAGAGTCACAGTGAGAGATCCACTCCCAGGACGGACAGACGTGACAGAGATGTTATATAGTGTTCAATAACAATACACACATTCTTAAAATGTGAGAGACTGAAATGTTTACATCCATCTTTGTTTTGGTTTGTTCAATCTCGCTCGCACGTCCAGGACCCAGCGCCAGATCATTCGTGGCTTGAGACTCGGGCTGCCGGTGTCCTCGTCACCGTCTTGGTTTCGTCTCGTTCCCCAACGGCAGCAAAGCTGGAAAATATATGTTCTCCTTCATGCTCGGAAGGGTGAGGTGATGGATACAACATGCAACTTCCCCTCTAGAGGTCACCAAACCTTACACACCGAACCTTTGAAATGTCTTTTTTCTTGGTAGTCCTACCTTACTCTTGCTGAGGGCCTGAGGACGGAAGATGTTACTCACTGCACAGAGCCACACTTGTTGACCACTGCTCAAATGTCCTGTCATTCCTTCTATGGCAGAAGAACCCCAGTGGTAAGAAATACATAATGATATACAGTAATATCTAACTCATAATATAATTCTTTTATTTTTTGTATCTTTTATTCATCTTCATCTCCTTCTTATTCCAGCACTATTTATGTGCCCATTTTCTGAAATGGCCTCGTACAGCCACATGGTGGAGCTGCTATGCTTCCTGACATGCTGCTCTACTCGTTGACCTAATATGACTGAAGAGCAATGAGAACACAGCCTGAGAGGTTATTCCATCACTGCAGTTCAATTGAAGCGTGGTCTTGTGTTTGGAACAACAGTGTGTGTGATAACATTTCCTTTTATTGTCGTTCTTACAGGGAATCTTCACCTACACCTTCACTCTAATTAGCAACAGAATGAAAAACAAAAAACAACACTGACCTGCAGTGTTGAATGTGTTTGAACAGTCACTAAAACAAGTAGCTTTTATTCACTAAACAATAGAGCCGTGTTTCCGAGACTGAGTGGTGCAGGGTTTGAAAATGACAGAAACGGGTCTCATGCTGGCAGGAAACAAGGTCACATAATGTTTGAAGTTCTTTTCAAGTCAAGGATGACGACAGAGAAAGATGGTGGCAAGGCTGGATGAGACACTCGTGTGTCATGGTCGTTTTCTTTCTCCTTATCTCCGTCCTTCAGCATTTTATTCAAGGCTTGGTCGCAGCCCTGTTGTCTCTATAATGATTCAGTGAAAGAAGAGAAACAACAAATTATCCTCAAACAGTTATAAAACTGTTTTGGGATCCAAAAGTTAGCTTTCATTTTGTTGACTTGATTACAACTGCTGATCTTATCAACACTTGAATAAATGACCTGTTGTCCACAGACTGGTGCGGCCTGTACGGTTTTGGTGATTTTTGTCACTTTGAAAAATATCACAAAACAATTGCATATTGACATTTTCCTGAATTTCACATCTAATTGAATGTAAATATACATGAATGTACATGTAGATGACGAGTGGTTCCTCTCTGCAGGGGCTGCCATGTTTTTACAGTAGCTTAGAGTGTGCGTACTAAACATCCTTTGAGATTTAATGACTAAAGTCTACCATCGGTTCTCCTGCAACTTGCAACATGCAACTACACCTCTCTATGTCACCAAATCGTACACACTGCACCTTTAACTGGTTTCAGAAGAGAGAATGAGACAAGATGCAAGTTGACATAGAAGCTATAACGGATGCTCTGCCTCAAAGCCTGTAATTGTAATAGTCTGTCTAGGAATTTGGAGGAGCTGCTTGTTTTTTTACCAGGGGCAGTTTCTTTGGCATCTCTCCGTCTCCCTTGCTTTGTTCATTCATTCTAGCTCCTCGGGCAGATTCTCATTGTTTTGCAGATTAATGCCACACAGTGGCTTTGTCCAATTTGGCAGAATGTCAAGCACAGATACAGGAAAGTGGTGAAAGTGTGGAAACACTTCACAGGTCTTTGTTGACATGAAGCAAGAGGAGTGAGCATCAGTGAGAAGTGACTGTTGGATATTCCTTCACCCTCAGTCCCACAATGCTGCAGCTACATTTTCAACATCTCCAAGAGTTTGAAGCAGTTTGACACCAAAACAAAGTTTATCACACCTTCAAAGGATCTGATGAGTTTAGATATGACTCGTCTCTGACAACCTGTCACACAGTCAACTTTCAGCATCTTCTCCCGCTGACATCACAGATCTGAGAGAATCACAGCCACCATACTCAAATATGAACAGATTTATAACGCCCACACATCTGGAGCCCCAGTTGATTCGGAATTCACTGAATAAATACATTGATCAGAATGAAACATTTTCCATTATTATAGGATGCAACCTTGTTCAAATGTTGTAGTCGTTATTTTCACAATGATTTCGTTTATTTCACACTGCCATTGACCAATATGCATCTTTCAGAAGAGTGTTAAATGTACAGCGCGTAAGATTTGGCGACATCTACTGGTGAAGTTGCATATTATATCCATCACCTCACCCTTCCCCTTTAAGCATGCAGGAAAACCTGTTAGCCCGCAGTTGCCATTAAAGCTCAAAAGATTAGTTTAGTAAGTCCACTCTTGGCTATTGAAAAAACATGGCGGCTCTCAT
The DNA here is from genome assembly GCA_016785325.1 of Chascanopsetta lugubris. Lineage (NCBI taxonomy): Eukaryota > Metazoa > Chordata > Actinopteri > Pleuronectiformes > Bothidae > Chascanopsetta > Chascanopsetta lugubris. The sequence continues at coordinate 22,732 of JAFBJT010109380.1, forward strand.
AGGGTGGAGCGGCTCCTCATGTAAATTTACATTATTCGGCTCATTTTAGGGTTATTTAAAAAGCAAGTCATACATTCTATGCCTTTAAATGTCCATATAAATCGTTTTGTGATTCTATGTTAAGACAGATAGATGGATAGAAGGGGCAAAAAATTGACCAAAATCTAACACACTGCACCTTTAATTAAGGCAGACATGGCAAATCTAGTTACATGATTGGCTTCACCTAAAAGCAGTCATGGGTCTATGTGGGAGACAAAAGGGTGATTGGACTTTAATACACATCACACGAATTATCTAATGAAATAGGAACAATCTTCCAGACGTCTCCTCCAATCAACAAGGGAGTTTTTTCTTGGTGTGGACACTTGGTTTTTTCTATGTCATTTTAAGGGTTCAACCTTGTTTTGAAGCACCTTGAGACCATTAACTGACATCAAGAAAGAAAATGGATTGGTTTATTGATGAGTGGTTATTGCTAGTGAGGCTCTGGGGGTGACTTAATATGCATTTGTATCTGTGTGTTCATGCACTTAATGTATATATGCTGGTGGTTGGCACAGATATTGTACACTGACTGTTGTCTTGTGAAATGCGGGACTGAGGTGATCTCTGTGTCTGAGAGGGGCTCTCAATGTCAGATGATGCAAAGATGGAAATCACAGAGAAATACCCCAAGAGCTCAGACAGCCCCGTGGGAAGAGAGAGAGAGAGAGTGAGCGGGAGAAAGAGAAAGAGCGAGAGCTTCAAACGCTTCAAAAAATCCTACAGCTCTGAAACCGCAACAGCAGCACCTCATCTCAGTCATTTTAGTTTATTTTAAATAATAAAGCAAATAAAACGAAACATAATTCATAATCCAGACAGTGGGGACATTTTTGAGAGCCCAACACACTATCATCAATTAAAATGTATACCCCTAAATCCACACTTACAGTCATTTTGATGTCTGTCTTTGCATTCAACTTATAAAATACAATTATATTGACATTTTTTGTGTGAAAGTCCTGGATTATTTTTGTGGAGTCTCCTGCTAAATATAACTGTATTTTCTGTATACAGTTATTAACTGTCTATTTACTGTATTCAATGATAGCATTATATTGTTACTGTTACAGCTCTGCTCTCTCTCCCTCACACACACACACACACACACACACTCTGTCAGCTCATCATTCAATTACCAGCCACACCCACTCCCTGCAGCTGCACCTCCTCAACCTAATCACCATCCACAAGCCCCAGTCTCACTCTTCCAATCTGCCAGTTTGTAATGTTCTACACTTACTTACCAGCGTTCATTGTTTTGCCTGCTCGAGCTCGCCCCTTCCTGTTCCTGACCTGCTCTTGTCTCCTGACCCTGGTACCCCGACTCCTGCTTTTGTCTCTGATAACAAACTCGGCTTGGTCCTGACTGTTTGCTGCACTACCTCAGTAAAGCTTACAAACCTTTCAGCCTGGTCTGCCTGTTTGGACTGCGTTTGGGTCCGATCATACCCATCAGTTACAGCCTGGCTTGCGATGTTTGTGCTTATTGTGATTATATTTGTAACAACAGCTGGAACTACCACAGTCAGTGTTCGATTCCACTGACTTCCACCCGAGTAAAATAAATTCATTAAAATATCCATTTGCAATTGTTTTGTAATATTTTTAAAAGCGACAAATTACTGGAATCTGACACGCTGCAAATTTAAACTGATTAATTCAAATCTGAAGTAATTTACATGGTAACATATAAGATAAATTAAAGATTCACCCCATGGCCTATCCATGTCTGTGTTTTTGTCCCTGTGTGTGTGTGTGTCTTTGAGTGTGTTTGTGTGTCGAGAGGAGGGGGTGAGCCGAGTGACACTGGACTCTGGAGACACCAAAAACCTTTCAAGAGCCCTGAGTGCTTGTGTTCAAAGGTTTCCATTACACTACACCCCCCCGTGTCTCCATCAAATGATTTTTTTCCACTGCCAGCCTCCTTTCCTATCGCATTCTCTCCTGGGGTCCATGTGCCCTTTCTCCTCCGACTCTTGCCCATCAACAACACGGAGACCAAACAACAGCTGCTTCTGTCTCCCACAGGATGGGACTTCAAGCACATCATTCTTCTGACAGGCTCCAGTGAACAAGTGGCTAATGCTGCTTCTTCAGGGCACAGGAAGGAATCGCTTACATGGAACAGGATTACACTTATCTCCCTGCAAACAAACGCCAAGGGTCTGACTCGAACCGAGCTGTGATGTCAAAAATGAACACTTGCTTAGAATTCTAGCAAATGTGTGACATAAAAAGACTCATGGTCATGTGCAGAGAGGGCACATGCAGGCAGGTACACTAGCAAATTATTCTATTTTGTCATAATGATATCAATGAATGCAGAGTCAAACAAAATATGTTTTTTCTGGTTTTTGTTTATAAAACTAATGAGACATTAAAGGTTTTTTGTATTCACCTGAAATGACTGTTATAAAGCAGGGATTCTCCACTGGTAAATGTAAAAGTGATTCCACCATCCCCATTTGTTAAGTAAGGCCATAGTAAAAGTAAGTGGTAGAGGTAAAGGTAACTCCTTAAGTCTTCTTATAACGATCCACAAAGAACGGATGAGACTGTGACGTGATGGTGCATTGTGCTCCATGAGTTGGAAGGACCATGAGGTCTGATAACACATGACATATGAAGCCTGAAAATGAGCTTCTGCATATGCATCTCAGATAAAACACGTAAATACATCTTCACAATGTCTTCTCTTAAAGCTGCAGTGTGTACGATTTGGGGAATTTGAATAACTTTTAACACTATTTCCAAACAATTCCATACTGACATTTTCATGAATTTATAATCATCGAAATGTTTTATTTTTTTACCTTAAAATGAGCCCATTGATGTATATTTACATGAGGACGGGGTCCTCTCCATGGAGGCTGCAATGTTTTTATAGTAGTAAAAGTGAGTTTTCATGACAAATTAAGTCTACTATAGCTTTTCCAACTTCACCTCTAGACGTTACCAAATCTTACCAATACCAAGTCCTTTCCTGTCAATCCATGAAGGCAGTGGATCTGATGATGCACCCGCATGAACTTAGTTCACAAAAAAAAAGATTTAATCAAATCACATTCCCTCTGTCCTCCACCCCTGAGATCTCCTCACTCCTCTCCTTGGCCCTCCCTCACCCTCCTGCCACCAAGCATGCATTTATCTCAAAGTGACTTCGAAAAAGGCTGAGATCACAACAGGGATGATCACTGGAATCTTTGGTGTGATATGCTATGTGAAAGAGGTAGTCTTTATACAGGAAGGTGAGATGGGGATAGTGTGAGGGGGTTCACTAAGTATGAGGAGGAGACAAATACCATAAATCTTTGAGAATCAACATGTTTTTCAGAGTGATGAAGAAACTAGGACAGAGCCAGCATTGTATTTAAGTGCTTCCAACATCAACCCACACACCAAGGCAGACGATCATCCATCATCCTAAGGCTTCTGCTCAAACCAGAGGGACACAACAAACCAACAGCAAACCTTTCAGGGAATGACCGTACACAGATGGAGGGAAGGAAAGTTGGAGTGGCTTTAGGTCCAGTGGTGCTGCACAGTCGAAAGAACAAGTCAGTGGCTTCAAACGGTTGTAAGTTGCTAGAACTTTATCACCACTTAACAACAGTCAACTGTCAACTTGATTCATATCTCATGAACTCACCAGCCGTAGGAAGATTCAACACCACTTAGGTGGTAGTGACAGAAGAGGACTTAGATTAGGGGTGGGAAATTATTCTTCCAAGGGGGGACATATACGAAATCCAGATTGCTACCTGAGGCCAAACAAACTTTGTTATATCAAGACCTATTGTTATCATTCCATGAAATTATTTTAGGGCTATATATATATATATTGTAACTTTCCTTGTCCATTCTAGTAACTTCAAAGATTATAAGATCTTTCCTCTCCTCGTTGGTGGCTTTAGACCATCCTAGGCCGGCTCTGCCTTGTTGTGTGATGCCAACGATGTCCTGGTGCTTTATCTGGACTATGGCCTGGTCTACTGCTTCGGTTGCATTCTATTTGCGTCCTGTGCAAATTTGAGGATTGTCAGATTGGATAGCCAGGTCTGGTGCGTCTCTCAGCTCAAAGAAGAGTCTTACCTTCTCCTTTTTGCACCCAGGCTAATGGACTGCAGAGGGAGCTGCAGAGTGTTTCTCCCAAAGAGTGCCGTGTTGGCAAGGCATCGAGGAAGGCAAAGCCATTGGAATTGTAGGCCTTTCCCCTCCCACTTCAGGACCACTGTCATGGTAATGTCGCTCAGTTTCAAAGGCCACATTATGTGGTGATACCATTTGTCTTCCACCCATCAGGATGATCTAAAATGCAGCCGTGAATAAGATGGGAGAGATGGAACATCAATCAATCAATCAAAGTGTATCTATATAGCCCGCATTTACAAATCACAGTTAGGGGGGGTAACATCCTCTGTCCTTAGACCCTCAGCAAGAGTAAGGAAAAGGTAGAAACCTTAGGGAAAGTCACAATGAGGGATCCACTCCCAGGACGGACAGACGTGCAATAGATGTTAGGTAGAGTGTTCAGTAACAATACACACATTTTTAAAATGTGAATGACTGAAATGTTTATATGCATCTTTGTTTTGGTTTGTCCAATCTCCGGGTTCGTCACAGCTCGCTTGCACGTTCAGGACCCAGCGCCAGATCATTCGTGGATTGAGACTTGGGATGCCGGTGTCCTCGTCACCGTCTCGGTTTCGTCTCGTTCCCCAACGGCAAACAAAGCTGGTAAAACAGTCGAAAATTGTTTAAGATAATGCATGTGATTCCTGAGTTAAATGTAGTGGAATGCAGTGGGGGGAACATAGGGTTTGTGGTAGGGGTGAGAATTTGAAGGTAGGGTGCTCAGTCTATGTGCTCATTCTAAGTGCATGATGGGAAATTCCCCCCAGCAGTCTGAGCCTATAGCAGCTTAGTATCAACGATTCAACTCGATCTAGTTTTGACTATAGGCTATGTCATCCCATTGCTATTCACTTCCCGAGCTGATGCCAGTCGGTTGGAGATATCTCGGGTTGTGTAGCAAACGTGTAGGTTGTTGAAGTAGTTTGCTAGTAGGTTCTGGATGTGTGCTGGTACATGGAAGAATTCAAGGGCATGCATGATGAGTTTGCTAGGTCCAGCCAAACTATGTGCAGGTCTTCTTTGCTTCGTTTGGCTGTCTGGATTTGCTCCCAGATCATTGCTGAGTGTTCCACCCATCCAGGAAACCCTGGGACTCCTGCCCTTTGTACTTGTTCACCAGGAGGTAGTTTGTCAATCTTCTGGCCAAGTCGGAGAAAAAGATCTTCCCCTCCACATCGAGCAGGGCAATGCCTCTGAACTGACTAAGGTTTTGGGAGTCTTCTTCCTTTGGGATGAAGGTGGTAACTGCTTTGCACCATGAGGGTGGGATGGATTGAGTTTTCCAAGCTGCCACCATGAGTCTCCATAGCACCTTCAGGAGACAGACACCTTGTATAGCTCTCTGTTTGGCCCAGGTGCTGATGCTGCTCTTGTACGTTCCAAAGCCTGTTGGAATTCTGACCACCTGGGTGGGAACGTGTCGAATTCCACAGTGGGGTCTGGTGGGCGGGGTACACAACATGGTGATCCAAGGGGCTTTGCTCTTAGGTTGATGTTCAGCTGGTCTTTGATGTGCTGTTCCAGCTTCTGGTTGATGGTCGGCAGTGTCCCGGACTTCTACTCCTCCAGGAGGCTGCGAGCACACTTGAAGGGGTCCCAAAAGAAGAATGTCCTTGCCTTCTCCCTATGGCTTCTTTGCTTCTTGATGCTCTCAGCTCTCCTGCTGTGGGAAGTTCTCCTGGGATGTCTGCTGCTCTGTGCTTGCTGTGCTGTTCTCTTGTGGGGTGTTCTGCTCCTGCCGTGGGCTCTGCTGGGAAGACTGGTGTTCCTCTCCCGTTCCAACCGCAATGATTGGATCACTAGCACTGTGGTGCTCAACCTGGCTGTGATAACTCTTTGTCTGACAGGCTGTTTTCTTCTCGTGTTGTTTGTAGTTACTTTGGGAGTCCAAACTAACTCCAAATCCCTTATGTTCAGAAATATAGAAAAACACTAATTTCAAAAGCAGGACTGGAAACGAATGGGGTTTTTATTTTGAAGGCTAAGACAGCAAGGTCTCTGCTGTGAATGGAGGCTACCATATATTTGACACCTCTGGGATAGAATATGGCCCCTGTTTCTAATCCTGAGATACTTGACTCACTTGCACTCACGATGTCCTTAAGCAAGATAATGTCCTTAAGCAAGATTCTGAACCCCAAAGTGCCTCATGTTCTCATAGAGAAACCTCCTGCACATAAATCCACTGCATATGTATATTTGTGTGACTGGTTGCATGTAAACTGAGCTGCAAATCACTTGGAGGGGCCATCACAACCTGAAAAATACAATATAGCTACTAACCTCTGACTCAAGAATTTATGATTTGATCAAATAATATAAAACATACGTCATCAAAATGAATGAACACGCTCTGTGCCATATAAAATCCTATTATGGACAGTTGGGTGAAACACAGGAATTGATTTGCTCATTTGTGACGCTGTCATTGAGGACGTGTCCTTAGGGTGACGACAAGCCCATAATGAAATGTGTCATATTCACATTTGTCGAGTTGAAACAGAAAAATAGATTCTGAAGTAATTTGAAAGTTAAAAATTTGGTTGTTCAACGCTCTGTTGATGGTGACAACAATAAGGCAAGCTTATTACAAATGTTATATTGTGATAAATGATTCATAAAAGTGAGAATTCAAGACACACACACACACACACACACACACACACACACACACTCAGAAGAAAGAGGGAGAGGGGACAGGCACAAATGAATCCAAACCACACAATCAGAGATCAGACACGTTCTGAATATGCAGTGATGTGTCTGTTTCATCTGTCACCCACTGCTTTCAACTGTCTGCATCACAATAGTTCTAATCTGGCACAGCTTCAATAAAAGACTCAGTTCCTCTGGTTTTGTAACAGTTCATAGAAAAGGATCATCAAAACAAAAAGAGGGAATACGCTGTTGGATGGACTGTTTTACATTCTCATTCTGTTTGTAGTAGTGATGGTGCTGGAGGACCTTTAACTGACACGAATATGCTCCTCAAATCTAATGGACATTTAGATGTGACATTTAGATTTTAGAAAGAGCTGCACTGTTGCTGACCCTGTCCAAAACACACAATTCGGGTGCTTTATAACTTTTAAAATGTAAAGGTGCACTGTGTAAGATTTGGTGACATTTAGTGTTGATGTTGCATATTGTATTCATCACCTCAACCTTACCCTCTCAAATGTGTAGGAGGACCTATGGTAGACATCAGTTGTCATTCAAACACAAAAGATGTTTAGTATGTCCACTCCAGACTACTGTAAAAACAACAGCGGGCCCAGTGCAGAGGATCTGCTCCTCATGTAAATATACATTCATGTAACCAGCAGAAGACAACATGACCGAAATCCAACACACTGCAATGCAAGAAAATCATGCTTTGTTGTTTTTATTTAAAGTTGCACTGTGTAAGATTTGGTGACATCTAGAGGTGAGGTTGCATGTTGTATTCATCACCTCAACCTGACCCTTCTGAGCATGAAGGAGCGAGATGCTTTGTACATCCACTCTGGGCCACTGTAAAAAAAATGGTGGCCCCCATAGAGAGGACTCACTCCTCATGTAAATGTTGCCTCCCTAACTTGATAGCCAGGGGAGCTGCGAGTTCTTTATCTTGCCTGTGGTAAGAATAAAGGAGATGCACGTTGTGCTGGTGTTCTCCTCACGGCAGCAGAATGTATTCTTTCTTTTTTCATGTAAATCCTATTCTACCACAAGCGCGATGCGCCACCTAGCAGCCTGGCATGTCATGGCAGTGTAGTGGTGTGAGTTCAAGCCAATGATGAAATTAATGAAAATAAATGAAAAATCATAATAAAAAATATAGAAGGGGTGTCTGTTTCTCTCATCTAGTTTCCAACTGTTTCCAACCCTCTATATAAATATACTGTTATGGTTGTGCACAAAGGCATAGATCCAAATGCAATGGGGCGCTTGAACGTAAATTAAAGGAGTCTTTATTCCTCTCTTAGTGTTGATCAAACAAAAGACATACACAATGGTAACGCAAAAGGTCCATAAAAAGAAACAATAACTAACTTGAACAATACTCCAGATTCAATATTCTGGAAACTAGATAGGGCATAGAGACGTGACGATGACGAGTAACAAACAACACACTGACGACAAACAGAGGGGGATGAGAGGCTTAAGTAGGGAAGGAGGGAACCAGGGCCAGGTGCAGACAATGAGGGAATCAGACGGGACAAAGGTAAAGACAGACAAGGTGCAGACGAACAGGAAGGGGAAACCCTCACCGAAATAAAACAGGAAGTGACAAAAATGTGACTCAACTGAAAATATAACTTAACAAACTTGACAACCTGTAACATACATTAATATATCACATATCAAATCAAATCAAGTTTTATTTATATAGCCTGCATTCACAAATCACAGTTTGTCTCACAGGGCTTCACAGGGTGGGGAACATCCTCCGTCCTTAGACCCTCAGCAAGAGGAAGGGGACAAAAATGAGGTCGAAACCTTAGGGAGAGTCACAGGTGAGGGCTCCACTCCCAGGACGGACCGACATGCAAAAGATGTTACATAGAATGTGCAATAACAATACACACAATATCATGGCTCAAGATTTTGGGATGCCAGTGTCCTTGTCACCGTCTTGGCTTCGTCCCGTTCACCAACAGCAGCATAACTGGAAAACAATGGAGGATCGTTTAACATGTGGTGCATGTGGTTTTATGTCTTAAATGTAGTAGGAGGGACACAGGGTTTGTGGCGGAGATGATACATTGAGGACAGAGTGATGAGAACGGAGGTGAAGGAAGACCCCCAGGTACCTCACAGTAGAGCAGGGGACTGGGCTGTTGCCATCTAGGGTTATTCTGATAATGTTACCTAATGGCAGCATGTATAGAGTAAAAAGAACTCTATAGTTAACTGTATTGTGTATGGAGGATTCCTCGTTTACATTAACAAACCATATTTAATTTTGTATATTTATCTTCTAAAACTCTGGACATTGGTATCATACTATTTTTTAGAAAGTAATAAAATGTCTTGTTATGGGAAAGGGACTTAATTTCAAATGTTCAGATTGTAACATTTAAGTCTATATGGGCAAATCCAGAGCAACCCAATCTGGGTTTTAGTCATCACTAAATGTCTAAACAGGCGATATTCTGACTTAACAGACCCTTTCTTCAAACATGCTTTGGACATCAATAAGGAAACACTGCCATATATCGCATGTTTAATACATCAACTTCAGTTCTCTGGTATAGTATGTGAAATTGCACTCACCAGCAGGGGGCAGAGTGAACCTGTATGTGGTAAGTAACATCCACTTAAGTAGAGGAACTTACAGCTGTTAGATGGAGCTCGGGTCTGTGAGGAGTGTGAGGAAAGGTATCTTTGTTCCATCAACGCTAATATAAACTCACTGTCTGGGTTTAAAGGTGCAGTGTGTACGATTTCTGTCATACATGTTACTTTTAACGGTGGTACAACATCAACATTTTCATTAATTCAAATGCCCTTATAAGTATATATATTTTTTCAAATTATCCTTAAATTGGCCCTTTAGTGTATGTTTACGTGAAGAGTGGGTCCTCTCTACGGGGGCAGCCATGTTTTTACAGTATACTAAATATATTTTGAGTGAGGGTGAATTGATGGATACAACATGCAACTTCACTACAAGATGTCACCAAATGTTACACACTGCAGCTTTAACATGGAGATACGGGGAAAATACAGGGAGTAGATTTGAAGTGAAATTATGATCGAGTTGCAAATATTGTTTGTAACGTTACAATTTGTCATCCATAATTCTGACACAATGGTAAATGGTCTGTATTTATATAGCGCTTTATCAAGTTTTGATACCTCTCAAAGCGCTTTACGGTACAGTTTACATTCACCTTGTCACTCAAACATTCATACTGTGCATCTATTCGGAGCACTTTGTATACATGAGTATATGGGACAATGTGTGGTTCAGCGTCTTGCCCAAGGACACTTCAGCATACGGAATTTGGGGGAGGCTGGAATCAAACCAACCATCTGGTCAAAGGACAAGTCTTCTAACCCCGTCAGGCTCAGCTGCCCCCACAATGAACACTCCATTGACAGTGACACTGTCAAGGAGATGAACATTTCTTTACCAGCCTACTTTTCTGTGTAGCTGTCATTTCATCTGTACTAGCACCAGGATTCACTTACTCATATTCCAGCGGATCCCGTGCTACAGGAAAATCACTCGAGAGTTTGGGTTTTCAGGTGCTTTTATGTTTAATTCGTGCTCATTTCAGTCTATCTGTGGGAATAACCGTGGACAGACATGTTAAAGGTGCAGTGTGTACGATTTGGTGACATCTAGTGGTGCAGTTCCATGTTTTGGCCATCACCTCACACTCAACAATTGGAAACTAGATTAGAGAGAAACAGAGAAACTACATTTTTTCATAATATTTTTCATTTATTTTCATTAATTTCATCATTCGCTTGAACTCACACCACTACACTGCCATGACATGCCAGGCTGCTAGGTGGCGCATCGCGCTTGTGGTAGAATAGGATTTACATGGAAAGAGGAAGAATACATTCTGCTGCCGTGAGGAGAACACCAGCACAACGTGCATCTCCTTTATTCTTACCACAGGCAAGATAAAGAACTCGCAGCTCCCCTGGCTATCAAGTTAGGGAGGCAACATAGACTTCAGTTCAGAGCAGAAGAATGAGTCCCATCAAGAATTCCAGTAATCATACAGCTTAATGTGGATTCAATGTGCAACGTCTTGCAACATTCTTCCTTGAAGTAGATGATCACTATTGTTATGTTGAAATTGAGGGCACGGAGGAAATAGGTTTACCCCCAGGTGAGGGAGTGTAACTGTGGCGTAAGTAAAGTCGTTAACGGAGAAACATCTTTTAATTGTCCCCACTGGAAGAGTGGGGCAGGAGCATATGCAATGCTGAACTGACCATCTGTTGGATCGGATGCACACACACACACACACACACACACACACACACACAAGGACACAGAGTTGCAGAGGTGGGTAGACATCCTCAGGTCATAGGTGCAACAGATTGTGTGATGAGACCTTGTTCTCATTTGCTCATTACACCATGTTGCGCAGTGGGAATGAATGAAGCCTTGCATATAATTTGACCACTCAGGGCTACAGTAACATTTTGTTAAATAATAAGCTAATTGTCGATGTATAACTAATACATTTACTATCTACTCTGATTGAGTGAGAACATAATAATCAGAGTATCAAGAAAAAAATGAAAATTACTTAAGAGGCACTGAATGATTTACATTTCATGCAAAGCTAACATGATGTCAATAATTCATTTTTACATATTTCAATCCATATATTATCAATATTGTGATATTTCATAGCAAACAGCTTTTTATCCATGTTATAGTTAATAGAGCAGAGAAAGAAAAACCTTTAATGGAATACTTTTATGTAGATGTTTAGATAGATAGATAATATTTATTTTTCAATACACATGGAAACAGCTGCAGCACTTTATTCCGCTCCTTTTCATCTGGCTTTCATCCTCTCTCTCTCTCTCTCTCTTTCTCAATATTGCTCATTTGGGGCAAATAAAAGACAACCTTCCTCTAATTAGCAAACAAACAAATTGAGCAATATTAATTTTAAATTACAGTAATCAGACAAAAAAAATCCATATCACAGGATTGTTTTCACAGACCTCACAAACAGTTGAAAAAATAAATAAATGAAATTTCCAATACAGCTTGAGCAATTGTAGTTCCCTCATTCTACCCTCTATTTTTAAAATCAAATGTAATTTATTTAAATACACCTAACATAGATAAAAGGAATTTGGATATATGTACAACGACACCCAAAACTTGAATGCAATTAATTCTAGAAGATCTGTTTGTATTTTATAAAGTTTGAGTTTCAAGGCAGTTTTTCCCCATAAGTAACAATGGAAATTATTGAATTCATTCATTGGTTCTTCCCAAAATACCCCAGATGACCCATTTAAAGGTGCAGTGTGTAAGATTTGGGGACATCTAGGGGTGAAGTTGCATGTTGTATCCATCACCTCACCCTCACCTTTCCGAGCATGCAGGAGAACCTATGGTCGACTTCAGTTGACATTAAAACCTAAAAAGCATTTAGGATGTCCACTCTGTTAATGTACATGAGGAGCAGGTCCTCTCTACCGGGGCCGCCATGTTTTTGCAGTAACCTGGAGTGAACAGACTTTGAGTTTTAATGACAACTGAAGTCTACCATCGGTTCTCCTGCATGATCAGAAGGGTGAGGCTGAGGTGATGGATACAACCTGCGACTTCACCTCTAGATGTCACCAAATCTTACACACTGCACCTTTCAGCACTGATTGTAATATTTCTGGTAAACATTTGAGGCAGTGGTATGACTGACTTCTAGAAAGAATAATTAGGATGATAATCACACAAGTCATTGATTAGATAAATACTTGTGTATGAGCCATGCACCAGTGTACCTCTGATGGAGGCTCTATTTAATGTCCATTTACATCAGAAGCATTAGTTTCTGATGTGTGTATGGTGTCTCTGAGGGGACATAAGGCTGAGCTGCTAACCTGAGGAAAACACTGTGAAGTCAGGCATCATGTCCACTCCACCAGATGAGAGGAAGCAGCTGTGAACATCACAGCCTTGAGCCATGTCTGCATTAATGTGACATCCCCGGCACCTCACACTCACCATTACTAATTAATCCAAATAATGTTCCACAGTGCCCGAGTACTTAGTCGCATCATCCGCCTCGACCAGCCAGGCTGAACGTGGGGAGAGGAGCCAGGCATCGTGATAATTCAACTTAAGCATTTAGTTACTGCAAAATATATGAGTGGAATCAGTGCAGGCAGGGGCCATCGGAACCAGGATGTTGACAGTATGGCTTGCATGTCTCCATATATGTGCATGACCATGTGGTTGTTTAAGTGTGTGCGCTGATTTATTTATCAGGCCTGCTGAATGAAAATGTGTGTGGGGAGAAGAGCAGGAAACAGTAAATAATGTACCTTGCATTTCAAAGTGGTTTCGCTGATAGCCATCATATTTCCGCCTCCTTTTCTCACAGGTGAGAGTTGACAACCTAATTCATAGCGTGGAGATGTTTCCTTTACAACTGCAAGGCGAAAAGATTTAGTTCAGGTTTCCCAAGAATCAAAGGAACGATGTTCGTGGAGGAAGAAGAAGAAGACAGGGTGGCCATGAAGCAGAGGCATTTGCATGTTAATCGTGACGGAATGGCCCATAATAAACCCAGAACAAACTTTGTTAGATCAAGACCTGTTGTTATCATTCCATGAAATAATTGAAATGATCTTGTGGGCTATTTATTTATCATATATATTTCATTTGATCATATTTCAGTAGCGATTACTCCAAACTTACCTTTATAATCAGTAATTGTGTGTCAGGTAAAAATTGTACATTCTAACAAAAAAAAATACATATGATCTTTGAAAATTAGAGAGCTTTGTTTCGTAGACAATACGTATTAATTTGAACAAATGCACGCAGTACCCTTATGCTCAGGAAAACTGAAAAGCATTCATTTCAAATTTCCCTCTGGTCCCCTATCCCAGCTATGTGCCATTACTACCATGTTTTATTTCACTGCAGTGCATGTGAATAAATCCCAGAGGACCTTTGGCATCATAAAAGACTTCTCTGGGTACATCTGTCACCCGCTGTAAAGAGTCACAGTATATCTGCGTGCATGTGTGTCGATTATGGATGTGTGTGGGGGGGACGCTGGGAGAAATGCATCCAAGTCACAGCCATCGTGGGAGTCGGTGCATGTGCATGTACATGTGCCTTGATTATATGAAGACATGGCCATGGGTATGATCTCTCTGTGTATTACAATATCATTCCTTTTCCAGGCTGAGGAAAGCTCCTGGCTGTGACATCGTAGAGAACATGAGTAATAATATGAAGCAGAGGTGATGTGAATGAGTGGGTTATTTTTGTTCAGTGAGAAAGGAGAGAAAGGGAATGTTAATGACCTACATCCTGCTGACACCACTACCTGACATTTCCATCTCATGTCCCAGTTACAAGGAGCCAAGATGCACAGAAGAGACATGAGAGGAGCCAAAGAAGTCTTCTCTCAAATGACTGAAAGCTAAAGCTGGTGTGTGTGGGATTTGGTGATATCTAGTGGTGAAGTTGCATATTGTATCCATCACCTTACCCTTCCCATATCCAGCAAGCATGGAAGCCCCCAGTTGTCATTGAAGCTCAAAAGATGTTTTGTATGTCCACTTTGGGCTATTGTAAAAATAGCAGCCCCCATAGACAGGACCCGCTCCCCTTTAAATAGCTCATGTTAATGTAAAAAGCAAAAGAGAAAGAATTCCACACAGAATCTTCACTGCAGATGATAATCAACCACACAGTATCAGAGCCAGTGAACCTAAGTTCGTCTGGTCATGTACTGGTCCTTTAACTGGTGATATGTGAGCTTATCAGGCTGATCACAGATAATGACATCAAAGAACAAAACATACAGTTCTTACAAGTTTCACAAACACAGTGTATCCTACACTAACTGAATCTCTGCCCAGACATACGCCTCTTACTGTGAGTTGCTCCATTCCCTCGGAGTTAGGGGTTAAAGTCCGCTCTCTTGCAGGCTCTCATTGTCGCTCTCCGGGCAACTATGATGGAATGCATCCTCGGCAACAGCAGGAGGCGAAATGTGCGGCACCAGATGCTCCACTTCTTCAGGGTTGGGAATTAAAGTCTGCTCTTTTGCGGACTCTCGTCTCTCGGAGTCAGCGGACAGGTTCAATAAAAAGGTGCGTTGATGTGCATGTACTCACAGGTACTCTCCGAGGATTTGCGTGCGGTCTTCAGTAGATCCAAAAGCGGTGGAAAAAGACAATGGAGGAAACAAGCAAAGTGTGGTCTATAGGTTCGGTCCGCGAGTTGGAAGATGGTAGTTTTAGGCTTAAGGGTGATAAAAAAAAGTTAAGTCATTAAAAAGGGAGAAAGATCCCCTTTTTGGCAGCTGAGTTCTGACGAAACTTGGAGTATCTCCTCACTGTAAACAGTGCACGGCAGAAAAAGTTTAAAGATGATGAAAATAAAGTTAAAGGGTTGAAAGTTGCTCCCTTTCAGCGGTAACCGGGGAATAAGCAATGGCGGATGGGCACGGCAGTGTTTTATGACCTAAGTGACATCACTGAGGGTGGGGGTGTCGGGTTTAAGCCGATGCTGGCGCAGAGTTCACATTCCAACTTCCTAATCACACCAAGGTGTGAATGAGGGAGGTCTTGGGGAACCATTTGTGATGGCCACAAAACTCTAGCTCAGGCTTCCAGGAGTACATGTAGGCCTTTCTTTGTTCTCCTAGAGCACATGGCATGAGATCCCAACAGTGCCATGCATTTTTATGACAACCATGACCTGTGGAAATATAAAACCAAGCATCTTCTACTATGTAGATCAGTATTAGAATTATTAATTTTGTAGATTAATTTTGTAGATTTTATGGTTTTCACTGTTCATTCAAAGCATTATGACCTATGGCAGTGAGTCTCAACTGGTGGGTCATGGTCCAAAATTGGGTCACAGATCAGTTTGCAGCCGGTCATGGAACTTGGACTGGGAAAAACGACTGTGCTTTTATTTTGTATATCTTTTTATGCACCGGAGTGCCATCTATTCACACTCCTTTACAGTGAATGATACTGTGAAATGCTAACAGACACCCATTATTTCACAGATAGAAAACCCAGTTTGTTTACATATGCTAATGACCATGGAACACAAGTATGACACCGACTACATGAAATATTATTTTCAATAATACTATTTATTTAGGACAAAAGAGGACACATATGTGTTACGTTGTGTCCCTAAGCTGCATGTCTTGGTTTTTAATTAAAATGCAGCTAATTGAGAGCAAAAGGGAATGTTTCCCTCTCTAGCATTGCCACTTGATGGTCGCTTTTGTTTATTGTAACTTCGGTAAATAATGTTCTATCTCAGGTTGAAACTGCACCAACTTTTCATGAAATAAATGTTTCCTCATTTTGAATTGTGGATTGTCATTAAGGGGTTATGGTGGCTCCTTAACCCACTCCGGTTGAGAACTATTGATCCAAAGAATATTAATTAAGAAATTTGGAGATACCGGTATACATATTTGGAATAAAAAAAATGAATTGACCAGCGGCTACAAGTTGACCTACTTGATAGATAGAACTTAAACATTTCTTTCTTTTGATTTTTTAAATTCCTCAGTTGAAAGAAACTAATTCCTGCGTCACTGTGTAATTGGAGCAAAGGAGGAAGTCAGGTGGGAGAAGGAAGAGGATCAGGTGGATGCTGGGAAAGACGGATGAGTCCATAAAAGGCAGAGCTGTCGCAGATGGGACCAGTCATGGTGTTGTTTCACATGAGACATGGCATCATCTCTGACAGTTTTACAGCCTTAATTGAAACGTATGTGTGTTGTCTAATCTGAACCACCATTCAGACTGTCACAGTCTCCAATTCACATGAATATCATTCATCTTATCAGTTAGGGTTTAAGGGACTTGTAAAACAAAAACATCAACATCAGCATTATGAGCATCACTTGCTAACATTCTCCTTGAAGAGACATTACCTTAGTGTAAGGAGCATCTTCCACATCAAATGTGTCTTCATTTATTGCACCACACAAGGTGTTTGCATTTCCCCTGCTTCTGTTTTTTATGTTTTCTTTGGTCTGCTTAGTGTTTATTTTGATTGCTCACTTTCCGCAAAGGGATCAATAAAGTATCTTTCAAAATGCTTGTGAAGTCTAAGCTGCACTGTGGATCCGTCTCATATCCGCCCCCCCACCCCCCCTCGCGCCATGTCTCTCCCTCTGTCATCCTCTGCTTTCCTAACGACGACAATAATGAGACATTATCATCAGCTTCGACAACAGATGCTTGAATATTCGCTCTCTAAATCTTCCCCTCTCTCTCTCCGTCTTCCTCGCTGCTTAATCTTCACTTCCTCTGTCGCTCCCTTGCTTGTTATTCTTTTTTGTCTTATCACACAGCCCATTCTTCAGCAAAATGAAACCTCATTACTTCTCATAAGCATCTTATTCAATCTGTCTGCTATGACTTTCACAAGTTTTTGGGAAGTCCATTCAACTGAGTTCAGGACTGCGACAGTACCACTGGCATTTCTGATGAAACACATTAATGAAGTAATTCTTTCTTAAAGGTGCAGTCTATAAGATTGGTCATTTTTGTCACTCCTGAAAATATTACAAAATAATTACATACTGATACTCATGAGTGTATGATCACCTAAATGTTTTATTTATTTCCTCATTACCCTTAAAGGTGCAGTGTGTAAGATTTGATGCCATCTAGAGGTGAGGTTGCATGTTGTATCCATCACCTCACCCTGAATATGCAGGAGAACCTATAGTAGCCTTTAGTAGTCGTTAAAGCTCAAAATATGTTTAGTACGTCCACTTTGGGCTACAGTAAATACATAGCGGCCCCCATAGAGAGGACCTGCTCCTCATGAGAATATATGTGGATGTACTAAACTCTTCTAATGACAACTGTACTAAACTCACATGGATTTTTTGACAAATTTCAATCATATTTTCCGATCCAATCACAGCACAGAAACAGCTCTTATTAGAGTTTTAAATGACAAGCTTGAACACTGACTCAGGCAGGGTGTCAGGTCTGATCTTACTGGATTTAAGTACTGCATTTGATAGTGGATCACACTATACTGTTAAACAGGCTTGAAACCTGGGCAGGCCTAAATGGAATGGTTCAGGTCCTACTTGGAGGGACACAGTTATTTTGTAACCATTGGTAGTTGTAAATTTGATCGACTGGAGTGGAGTGCCTCAGGGGTCGGCTCTTGGACACCTTCTGTTTAACCTGTATATGCCACCTCTAGGTCAAATTCTGCAAAACTCCAATTATCATAGTTATGCAGATGACACACACATATATATATAGCACTATCCACAGATGAGTCCAAGATCATCTATGAATGCTTAGAGCAAGTTAATAATTGGATGAATAGAATAGAATAGAATGCCTTTATTGTCATTATACACAAAGTACAACGAGATTGAAGAGATGAACGAGATGAACCAAAATTTCCTTCAGTTCTGAGAATAAACTGAGGTCATTGTCTGGTAATACAGAGAAGAGGACTGCTGTTATTGAACACCTTGAGTCACTGTCTCTACAAACCAAAGACCAAGTCCAAAACCTCTGTGTGTCATATCAAATCAATCGTCAAGACAGCCTTCTATCAGTTTAAGAACATATCCAGAGTGAAGGGTTTTATGTCCCAAACAGACCAGGAGAAACTCATCCATGCTTTTATTTCCAGTCGGCTCAATTTCTGTAATGGTCTTCTGACTGGACTTCCTTTTTTGGAGTCCAGTATTAAAAGCATTAAACAGCTGCAGCTAACTCAGAATGCTGCAGCTCAAGAACATATCCAGAGTCAAATGTATTTACGGTACTCAAAAATAAATACATGAAATATTGTGGAAAAAAAGAAAATGCTATAAGTTAACTGGTGTTTTATGATTTTCTCTTTATTTCTCATTATAACTCTCATAACAATGCATATACACATAGGCTACATATGCTCACTTGTATCATTGTGTATTTTCTGGGCAGCTTCCTGAATAAATAATGCAGTTGACAATGTGTCACCGCTGCATGTAACAATATTGCCATGCATGGGCGTCGCACCTGGAGGGGATGGTGGTATTTTGACACCCCCATCAGCAAGATGATTTCATCCCCCCACATTTTCCAAAGGTAAACCCGTTTTCCCACCCTTATGCACCAGCATACAACAATGGAGTGCACCTCAGCCCTATGCTGCATGAAAAGACATTGGTCAAATCGAGCGGACAATCACCCAATCACATAGCGGTTCACCACGACAGGGCGAGAGAGCCGCGAGGGAAAGTGGGACCGGTTCAGGAGGCTGAACAGTGTGAATGTGTGAAGGGCCGATGTGACGCATATACATCATATCACCGTCTCCAGAGCGAGACTGAAGCAATGTCACTGTTTCAATGCCGTGTCAACAATAAGAGTTCAGATAAGACTTTGTTTTAATCTGCTGATGTATTTGTTCATTTACACTAATCAATGATTACATCAAGATTTCACTTTGTTGTGAGAATACACTTAGTTGCTCTTCTGGTGCAGTGGCTAAGTTCTTTGTGAAAGGGAGAAAGACATTTGTCTAAATCAAACCACAAAATATGCAGCCACTCGAAAAAAAACTCAAATCAATTTCTGCGAGTGAGTCTCAAATTTGCGACTGTTGAGATGTAAGGTGAGCACTCTACCTACTGAGCTAAATACCTCCATCAATGGATTGAAGGTGTTTGGTATTTGCTCATTAATTTTGGAGAAGGCAGGCAGAATGTGGTGCTCGTGCCATCCCTGAGACACCCCCACATTTAAAATCACTGCTCCGCCCAATGCCATGCTGTGTAGGAGTCTTCCTTTCTTTTTTTTTAATGAGTGGCGCGAGTTGCGAGTTATGTGCAGAGCAGAGATTTTTTTTCTCAGCACCACCTGCTGAGAATATGTTCCTGTGGCTATATACAGAATCAATTTCAAAATTCTGCTGCTGGTCTACTAATCACTAAATGGTTTAGGACCAACGTACGTGAATGACATTCACAGAATACAAACCCAGCTGGGCTCGAGATCTGCTGACTCAGGTCAGCTGGTGGAGCCCAGTGTTCAGAATAAACATGGAGAAGCAGCTATTCTGCTACACACATGAGGAACACTGTGTGTTCCGTCATCCAAATTCATTCAAAATCTTTTGTACACAAGCTTTAATGATGTGCAAAAAAGTACTGTATTCTTAAAGCCTATTTTGAAAATAAACAAATAACACCAGCACCCCCTTTCCCCCATATAATGCCCCCCAACTATTTGTATAGTAACATTTCTCAAAGTGATGAATCTTGGTGTGTAAGATTTGGGTTATTTTGGCACTTTAAAAAATATTACAAAACAATTACATACTGACAATTTCATGAATGTACAATCACCCAAATATATTTCCCTCCATTACCCTTAAATGAGCCCATTAATGTGTATTTATGTGAGGAGGGGGTCCTCTCTTCGGAAGCCGCCATGTTTTTACAGTTGTAAAAGTGGACATATTAAACATCGTTTGAGTTTTAACGACAACTGAAGTTTACCATCGGTTCTCCTGCATCCTCAGAAGGGTGAGGGTGAGGTGATGGGTGACAAATGCAACTTCACCTGTAGATGTCACCAAATCTTAGACACTGTACCTTTAAAGTGATTACTGTTTGTGGTTCTCTTTAAATCATCACCCAGTCACACACCTGCTTTGTCTGTGGACATATGAGGCACTCAATTCTCAATTATTTATCATGAACAAATATTTACTAACCCAATACCTGTTGATGTAAATACTTATAAAGGACATGACACCTTGGACCTGATTCATGGTGCAGTGGAGAAAGCATACACTAATGTTTGAGAAGTCATATTATGGGCTCAAATTTCAAAATAAACCTGTTCTGCTCTATTCCAGTTATTGAACATCTTACATGTTGAGGAACAGAAATGTTTTACACGCTCTTACCTGAAACAAGATGTTGAGCAGTGATGAAAATAAAGCATTTGCTTTGTAGTGTACACAGAGCCAACCACCAGAGCGCCTCCATGAAATCTGATCCTCAGTGTGAGATGTTTCTTTCTTTTTGTCAACATCAGATGGTTGGAGGGACCCTGGGCTTGGCATCGCAGCAGACATCAGCGCTATCTCTGGCAGGGCTCCTATTGAATTGTTTACCCTTAGAGATGAGGAGGGAGAAAGGAGGTGGAGGGGGTGGAGGCCGAGTCTGTGGGTGTTTGATGCCCTCCATCTTTCTCTGTCAACGTGGCTTCTACTCTGTATCTAATCCTACCGGGGCACCAGCTGCTCCCAGAATGGCATCTCCGAAAGGCACGAGACACTTCCTCTGAGATTGACCCCCCCACCCCACGGCCAGGCTTGGCCAAGTTCACACTGGCGGAATGATTGCAGTGACAGCAGTGTTTTTTTGAGCATCCACAGGGACTCTGGTTCATCTGGTCTGCTTCACAGAACTGCCACTTACTGGGGCAGACTGACGCTGAAACAGGCTGATCATTGAGTGGATGAATCACAGGATGCATGGGAAACACAGACTGTACAGCACACCATTCTGTGCAGTGTTGAGGATATTTGATTCTGCGTTGAGAAATATAAGAGTATACACTCAATAAGAAGTCTGAGCTCATGCCAGCAGGGTCACAGTCATACTACTGGGCCTGATAGGGTGCAGACTCTTTCTGCCCAGGTTGCTTCTAAGTCTCACACACTCTTACATACTGACAGTGTGTAAGATTTCAATCATTTTTGTCATTACTAAAAAAATTAAAAACAATGACACATACATTTTAATGACTATAATCAACTAAATGTTTTATTTTTTCGCATTACTCTTAAATAAGCCCATTAATATATATTTACATGAGGAGCAGGTTCTCTCTACGGGGCTGCCATGTTTTTACAGTAGCCTAGAGTGAACATACTAAACATCTTTTGAGTTTTAATGACAGCTGAAGTTGAAGTAGGTTCTCCTGCATGTTCAGAAGGGTGAGGGTGAGGTGATGGATACAACATAGTGTGCAGGAAAAATATTCCCCTAAAATGGCTCACGACACATATTCTCCTTAAGCTCACCCTGTTCCCAGGATAAGCATATCAGGGGGCATTCTAGCTACGGGTTAGGGTTAGGGTTAGGGTTAGGTCTAGCTAACCCTAACCTCGGCCTATTAAATTCCCAACATTGTGAGACACGGCAGAAATGATAGTGGCACTGCCTGCCTCTCCTCGAGTAAAGTCTACCTCAACCTAAGACATCCTGACCCCAAGTCTTTGTGCTCTCGCTCTCTCTCATCAGCTCCTTCACCTCGAAATGCCACCAAATTTGACAGACTACACCTTTAATTCCCACTCAATCATTTGATGGCCAGTTTACACTTCAGAGCTGGTCTTTAACATATATATCTAATTGCATTGAGTTTGCAATGAGTTTGGCTTATTGAATATTTGTATTAATGCGCAATGTAACAGGTTTATTTTGAGCATTGTGTTGATTTAGAAGCACGTTTCTGGTAAAAGTCAAAGAGTCTGACTCAATTCCAAGTTCCCGTCTTACACCTCATCAAACCAGTATTCTGCAACACTTGTAAGAAATGCCACTCATAAACCGACTAATGTAGTTTCGCTATTTTGTAGCTTGGGGTAAATCAGAATAAAGTGGTTAAATGTGATGCTGGTGATCAAACTCTTGGATTTTACTTTCCATTTGTAAGCTTTACAACTGCCAGAAAAACAGATTTACTGAGTTCCATCAAGATTCTATTTTGTATATTGATCCCATGTATTCAGTAAAACAAGCACACAGAGTTAAGTAAACTACAAGCATGCCATCACCGTGGCTGTCGTACGGGACACTGCAGACAGCGTCAGCATCAGACTGAGGCTGGCGTTGTGTTTGCATGCCCTCGAAACAAATGCTTTGACTGGATGCTGCTCGATGTCACCTCCACTGCAGAGTCGCTTTGAGTGGCATCGGTCAGTGTCCTCTTTGCGACCCATCTGTTTTTCAGGAGCTCACCAGGGGCTGCCAGGGGGCACATTTTTGGGGGGGATGCATTTCAACGAACATAGGTACATCATTTAAAATAAAAGTGCTTTTTCTGATATTATCTCAGACAAAATGTGAAAAAAGTGTTTATTTACTTTGAAAAATAAAACATTTGTTTTAGGAAGGGGTGGATTTCTTTCAGTTAGGATGAATAGAGGGGAGGCATGTGTGAAGTGTATTATTAGCATGTCTACTGAAGATGGATGATCTTTCATGGGAGTGTTTCTCCACGCTCACTTCAGATCTTTTGTATTCTCCTCTTTTATGTTCTCTTGTTTCGTCTTCCGTCATTTTTTCCTCTGTGGTTGGCTCTTTCTCCCACCTCCCCACCCTCGCCCCCCATCTTCACCCTCCTCCTAAAACTCAGATTAAAGGAATGATGCAAACTCAACTCCCTCGTGTGCGTGATCCTTTCTAAGCGAGTCAACTTGCCAGCGGGGTCGGAAAGTCAAGAAGGCATCTTTATATAGACCATGTAAAAACATGCAGCTCCGCAAATGGTTTAAAAATCCATGCGCAAAACAAATCTGGCATTAAGCTACGCATACATTCCACCCTGCAGTATTAGGTTGCTGTGCCTGACAACCAGGCACAACCGGGAATGTGATATGTACCTCCGTCCTGTTACTTAATGTTTATTTGGATAATTTGGTCATGTTTTCAAATTTTGCTCATGTGTTGTGAGTGAGCTTGTCGGGCCGGACAGAATACAGGGAGTGCATAGGAAGAGGAACAAAGAACATTGGGGTTTGGGGGAGGAGGGGGTGGACAGATAGAGAGAGAGGGGGCGGAGAAACCAATCCAACATTGCTTTGATTACTAGAAATACACATGCAAGACAGACATTCAAAAGCACCTATAAATACCATAAATACCATCAGCAGTGACAAGTACTCGTAACATATACATCTGCATTGTCGGACATGCCGGCACGTGGGGCAGTGTAATGGGTTGGCCGCAAAGCCAGCATGCGGATCAGGGGGCCGCAGGCTTCGTGGCCCACACATTTTACTGTATTATTGTTCGGGCTTTTCACTATTATTCTTCCAAAACAACTAAGAACACAACTAAGACAAAACTCGTCCAGGAGATTTGACCCGACCCAGACAAAAATACATCGAAACATGTCGAATTTTCGTGTGAGGTGTGCATTTATTTTGGAAACCAATGGCAACAAATTGCAACAAAACTCAAAATAAACATGCATTCATTTCAATGTCTCTCGCCCCAAAACGAGGCCCCCCACTCTCGCGTCGCGCTCTAGCTTTTCAATTTTTCCCGAACTGCTCCAGAAAACACCCTCAATTTGGACCCAACGGGCATAAATTTCACGTTAAAAGGGGGGATTTTTGTCATCTTTCACTGAGATGAGACTCACGGTTTTTCAACTTGCAACAATCTAAGTGCCAGGATGTCCCCTCCTTGGCCCCATTGACCTCCATTCATTTGAAGAGCCCCAATACATGTCCAAAGTGGAGTTTGTTGCAAGCTGTTTGCACTGCCCTAGTTCACTCATTCTTTTGGATTAGAGACAAAAAAATGACATCAATGTGTTCGCCAAGGTCTCGGGACCAACATATCAACCCCTACCCCTAAAAAATATTTTTCGTTTCCGAGCTACAGGCCATTATGTGAGGCCTGCCCAATTGGAGATTTGTATGACTTTAAATCTACACATGTTCGCACTGCCCTAACTCGGTCATGTTTTTTTGAGGCATGAACCAAACATGAAAAATCAGGGAGGACGTCCCTGACACTCACAGTGAAACCCATTTCAATTTCATTTGGTCACTTCTGAAACCCGAACATATCATTCATCAAAATGTGCAGAATTTTGATGCTGGGTGTGCCATGTCATATTTGGAAGGATACCCCTTACCATGGCAAAAAAAATCTCAAAAAAATAAATACTTTTGTAATACATCATATCATATATTCAAACGTGCAGAAGTTTGGTACTGAGTGAGCTATGTGGTTTTTTGGAAGGCTACTCATTACCATGGCAACATAAATCACACCAAAAAACCCCATAATACATCATGTCATGTATCAAAACATGCAGCATTTTGATGGAACCATACCCATTACCATGGTGAGATAAATGGCCAAAAAAATACTTTTTTATGGCCGGTACAAGGGACAACGTTCGTCGTTAGAACCGGCTCACGTGCAGTCCACGTTGCAATTTCTGGTGAGAAATTGTCTAGTTGAAATGGAAAATGCAAATATCACACCATTGCAGGGAGATAAATACATACATTCAATAAGTGAGAGAAGAGGGGCAGAAAGGAAAGTAATTATTATAGTAATGAATAAGAGAGAAAAAAAAGAAAGGAAAGGGAGTCAGCGGAAGCTCTCATGGCAAAGTGGTCAGACAGGGTGTAGTGGAGCATGCACGATGCACCAGTGAGGGTGTGTGAGAATGTGTGGGTATGTGTGTGCGCACTTTGGTTCATCATGTGTAGGCCACAACATGAATGGGGGGCACCGGCCTGCTGCCCACCTGCCCTAGGCAAGCACCGGCCACGGATGCCAGAGGCCCGACAACACCGAGGTGTCTGAGGCACAGGCTCATGAACTATAAGTCTGCCCTAGGAGACAGAAGAAGGTCAACGCAGGGTCAGTGCGGCAGTCCAATGAGGTACGAAAGAAGAGGGCCCGTGGGCAGGCTCGGACCACCCCCCAGGCCCGCAGCAGGGCCTGCGGGCCCTCGTGTCAGGAGCACCAGGAGCCCGATCGGGCTCCCAGCAGGAGACCATGCCCGTCACCAGTCAGCAGGCACCCGAGTCCCCGCCCAGGAGCAGACCGAGGTCGGCCCTGATCCCCCGGTGCCCCGGGGGCGATCACCCACCAGCCCCTCATGGGAAGCAAGCCCCCCCCCTCGATCCGGAGGGAGCAGGCGGGTAGCAAGGGTAACGTGACATGGTTTCTTGGTTCCGTTCCGTTTAGCTCTCAAAACCCTGTTTGTGTTTCCACTGGCAAGAGCCCAAGTCAGAGCCACGTGATTACGTCAATGTACCGCGTCAGATAATGACGAGTGTCCCACTGCGCTCGAGCCCCCTCCTCTGTTCCCCATTACACTTTATTATTACAAGTTAAACTGTTCAGCCGTGTTGCTGCATTTGGCAGCCCGTTACCACCGCTGCTCCCATGACGAGCACTGGCCACGCTGGCCTCTTAATCATGGCGGTTTCAGATGTTGTTGGTCTCAGTAACCACGCCCCCTGCCCCCGACGTATCGGTGCCTGCCTGTAGACCGGCATCAACTTGGTGGCTGGTTTGGCTCCCGTTTTGAGGGGCAGAGCCAGTGCTTCGGCAGTGGAAACACAAAGAACTGGCGCCAAGTCAGGTACTGACTGGCCCAGAACTAGCCCAGGATCCTGTTTGGTTTCATCTGATAGAGACGTCTGAAAGTGTTACCTGTTTTTTTTTCCACCAGTGTCCAATAGGATTTTCCCATTCAGTCCATTCACCAAATATATACTTGTGATTGAGTTGTCAGAAGTATAGACTTTTCTATTCATGTCTATTCTGATTTTAAACATTTTCAGTGCACTCACTCACACTCACACACACACACACACACACACACACACACACACACACACAGAGGAATGTGAAGCTGCAGCAATGCTATACATAAACACACAGTGAGTTAAAGACCTTGATCAGTTGCAGCTGTTGTCTCCTGCAGAAGGGCAAAACTACAGGATGTCAACGTGCATACACACTTTGATGTGACTACAATCAGTGATATTCTGGCATCATAGAAGAGGGTAATGCTTTTCCAAATAAGAAATGAGTCGTCACTGCTTGCAACAGCCATAAATTAGGTCACGTTGGAACAGCTCAAATACACAGTGCCTCCACCTTAAAGGTGCAGTGTGTAAGATTTTCATTTTTGTCACTTCTAAAAATATAACAAACAATTACATACTGACATTTTCATGAATTTATAATTACCGAAATCTATTGTTTTTTCCAATCCCCAGAAGTGAGCCCATTAATGTATATTACATGAGGAGTGGATCCTCTCTACGGGGGCCACCATGTTTTTACAGTAGCCCAGAGAGCACATACTAAGCGTCGTTTGAGTTTTAATGACAGCTGAAGTCTACCATAAGTTCTCTTGCATGCTCAGAAGGGTGAGGGTGAGGTGATGGATACGAGACGCAACTTCACCAGTAGATGTCACCAAGTGTTACACACTGCATCTTTAACTCTGATTAGCTTGCTTGAAAAATATTTCAATATTGCAATTAATTATTATTATTATTATTATTATTATTGTAATGGGCTGGGAAAACATACGAAAAGAAAACATTTTTTGTCATCCATCCACACTTCTTGACTAGCATTCTTAACTGTCCACAGCTGGCCGTTTTTGTTTTCATTATACTTGTGTTGGAACACTGTGGTATCCTGTACTATCTCATTTTCACACTGCACCATCTTTTCAATGAAAAATGAATTTGAGAATATTTGTGAAAATGGTGTTGCTGATCTAGATCAAGACAGTCAAGTTAAAGTCATAAAATAAGTGAAGTAAAATCTCAGATTGTGTATATCTCAGATTTAGAGTTTATTAAAAGACAAAAGATTTGTTGAACTAAGGAAATTATGTTAAATCTTTTCCATTTACTGACACAAATTCCCAGCACAGCTCTGAAAAAACTCAAATGTTGTCCGTCCTCCTTCTCAGCCGCAGATCATGTGTCCTCTGGAATTTGGACTCCCCCCCTCCCCCTGCACCCAAAAAATAAATACATTAAACATGAGGTTGGGCTCGTCAGATGGTTTCAATATGTGTGTATGTGTGTCTTGGTTGGTTTGCTGAAGAGGTGGGACAGGGTAGCTTGGCTGGAAACAGGAAGGGGGTGGAGGGGTTTGGTTGGGGGAAAGATAGAGAACAGCTGTGACCTATTTCTTTCCCCTCTTTCAGTTGCTATTCTCTCTTCCCTGAGCCTTCCACAGTTTTCCAGCAGCTTAGAACTTTACAGAGTGTAGTTCCAACCTCCATGCAGGAGCTTTGTAGAGTCGCCACCACC
This sequence comes from Chascanopsetta lugubris, assembly GCA_016785325.1. NCBI lineage: Eukaryota > Metazoa > Chordata > Actinopteri > Pleuronectiformes > Bothidae > Chascanopsetta > Chascanopsetta lugubris. Next base: position 50,690 of record JAFBJT010109380.1, read on the forward strand.
AGCAGTAGAAAACTCATTAAAAAGTCCTGGCAGACGTGGACACACACACACACACACACACACACACACACACACACACACACACCCACCTCTCTTTCAGCATATGCTAAGTTAGAGGTACTCAAATACAAATCTTGAAGGGCCACAAAGAATTTTTTCAATGAGTCAAAGGTCCACTTATTGAGGTCTGTGAGGTTAATTCTTCAAACACTGAATTATTCCACAAACACATAAACCATGATAGAGCAACAATTGTCCAGTTTATGAGGACTGAAAATAATGTGAAGTAAAAAATGAATCCCGTTTATTATGGATGTTTGATACCTCCATTGTGGCTCAGTCTTACACACTGCACCTCTAAGTGGAGTCACTTTATTATTCCCTGCAGCCTGTGGATGGAGGTCATCTGAAGGCTGACACTGCTGATACTACATTAACTGCACTCTTGCCACTGCATTTCTTTATATTTGGAAAATCTTATATAGACCCTTATTTTGTTTCCCTTCACAAACTCTTGTTCAAGTTCCCCCATATGGACCCCTCACATTCATCTGCTTTCATTAGTATCACATTAGCCTCAATGATTGATCACTTATGACACATGTGCTCATGTATTTACCACATGGACCTAATTCCCTCGTGTGCTCCCGTGAACGCACAGAGTAGATTAATGATATGCAAATTCCCACATATTTATGCACGTGTCTTTTACACATTTAACAGGATGAAAAGATGTCTGGCTCCTGGACAATGATGACTAACTTCAATTCAAAAAGTTTTTCCAGGCTGAAATTTGATTTGCAAAGCAGAGAGAAGAAGAAAAAACCTCCTGTCTTCCTTCTCATTGTTTATGCAAAGTCAGCTGCAGCACAATCCTTTTACACTGATAACAGAGACAAGATCGCTGCTGCGGATCTGCACTTTTCTGCCAACATCTACACTATCTCAGGCTGGTGCACACACATTTTGCCTGCAGGCGCACACACACACACACACACACACACACACACACACACACACCCTCTCTCTAATCTGATTGTTCCGGAAAACTGAATGTGAAATTGCAATCAGTGTCGTGCAATTATTAGCCATCCTGCAATCCAGTCTGCGCTCCTCTCTTCCTCTTGACTGCTGCTGGAAATCAGCACATTCATTGAGGAAGAAAAAAAGGAAAGAATAAGTCAAAAGAGGGAAAGACAGAGATTGTGGAATAAAGTCTCTGAGAAAAGAGTTGGTGGAAAAAGAGCAAAATAAAGTAAAATCAGTGTCAAATCTGTCAGAGGAACAGGAGCAGTGGATAAAAGATAATGAAGAAGGTTGAGGAGGGGAAGTCACATCTGAAAACCTGCATCTAAAATTCAGAAAGCTTCTTTCATGAACCCACTGAAATATTCAAATGGAAAAAGCTCAGGGACAGCACCATCCATTGGCCTAATATGTTTGATATTTCCATGTAGAAATAAAAGCCAGCTGGTAAAATATTGATATCTGCTTGTCTGCGGAGGGTGTGGAGGAAAATGATGATGTATAAAGGAAAAGACAGGAGGAGAACTGAACAGAGGGCATGTAGAAGAGACTCACTTCCCTCAGAAGAGGTGAAGGAGTCTGGACCGACACTGTAGCACCATGCACAGAGAATCCTTCACCACACACTGACACATGCCTGCTGTTTCCCCGCTTTGTATTGTTGGACATCATTTTCTCATAGAACTGCAGAGTTTTGAGAGACCTATTTTTGTGGCGTTACGGTGTAAAAGTTTGGGAAAGTACTACTGGGAGAAACTGTGGCTCAGGAGATACAATAGCTTTTGTTGTATTGGGGATATCAATGAATATTCATTAGATAACATATTCATAATTAAGTTTGAATACACTGAATAACTCTGTCCACATTTATATTATCTTACTTCAACCATAGTGATTTATCAATAAGGCCAGGGTGTGGAATACTCTATAACAGTAACTCTCAACTGGTGGGTCGCGGTCCAAAAGTGGGCCACAGGCCTTTCAATGGAAAAAAGTCCCCCTGTGCTTTCAATTTGAAGAGGATTTTTCATGCATCGGAGTGCTGTCTATTCAACAGTAGGTGGCGATGATGCCCTGTAATGCTAATAGACACCCAACATTTCACTGATGGAGGAATACCCACAAAATTGTGCTTATATATGTCAACAGACCATGAAACGCAAATACGACACTGACGACATGAAATACGGATTTTCTTTTTTTGTCGACTAATTGAGCTAATTGAGTGTAAAAGGGAATATTTCTCTAGCATTGCCACCTACTGGTTAAGAAAATTAGAGATATCTTTTCTTGACAAGACTCAGAAAAACTAATTCATGCCTTTTATATCTTCTGGGCTGGATTATTGTATGTCTTTAACCCTTAGAGGTGCAGTGTGGGATTTTTAGTGCCATCTGGTGGTGAAGCTTAAGTATTGCAACTAACTGCAAGTGCTCCGGCTCAGCAGCTCCCTTTCTGAGCTACGGTGGCCCCACGGCTTCAACATCCTCAAGCAGCCACTCAGAAGAGACGAGTTCTTTTATATTAGAATATTTACAATATTACTAACGTCTATGAACATCAATTGACACCCAAGTTATCGTTACAGCATTTGCGGCATCTGCGTTCATTTTTTTTTATGTTGATCATGGTCTGATCGCCGAGATATTGTCGGTTAAATACCGTCTCTGTGTCTCTGTGTCAATGATTCCGCTCAGGTGCTGCTCACAGTTTTCCTTGCTCTAATCAAGCAATATACAACCATAAACCCAGACTCACATTCGCTGGATAATTGTTTTGCACATGAAATTAAATACAAAAAAATACAGTACACCAAATTTGTTGTAGCACTTTTGGGGCGGGCCACATACTGAATGTACAAAGGAGTGAAATGTTATAAAAACATTCTGTTCATAAAAATGTCACATGGTGCTCTACACTGTTTACACTCTGCCTCGCCACAACCAGATTACAGAGGCAAACACACTGAACATTTGTATCCACTGGTTCCATCATGACTTCCTCACATTGCATTATTACAAAACATTACTCTTCTAATGGGCTCAGCCAATGCTTGACCAGCCAAGTCAGATGGAAAGACACAGGGCAGAGACCACAGCCAGCGCAGGACGCTTCACTGCACCACCAGTATTTTGGTCAAATTATTCAATTATTCCGTCTCTGCCAGAGAGCGTGGCTGAAGCAAGGAGGCCATCCTGACATTCTGTGTGTGTGTGTGTGTGTAATTGCCACGTGCACATGGTGACCTAAAAGGGGACCTAATTGAAACCAGCTGCTCCGCAGAGACGGCACTGGAATGAGGCCAGAGCTCCACATTAGTCTGACATGTATACAGTGGGAGACGTACACAAAGACACAGGCAGTGGAGAAAAAAGAATGTGAGGCTCACACGGGGAGTCAGTGTTTGGTGTAGAATGGAGGGGGGGGTAGTTCTGATTGTCTCTCTCCAGACTTTGGTGACAATTTGATGTTTTTTTGTGCATCAGGCTGAATGATATCCCACTGATGGGAGAAGCTCATGTCAAACAGAACCATCACCCCCATCATCATCATCACCGGCAGCAGCAGCAGCAGCAGCAGCAGCAGCAGAGGCAAAACCAACTTCATTATGAAAAGGAGCTTATGTATAGGGCATAATCAGTGGCACCTCCGCAGACCAAAGTTCCCTTTTCTTTCTCTTTTAATCACTTTGACCCAAATATCAGAGCCTCTGATGGTGACACAAGTTTTAGGGAGCTGCGAAAAAGTTGTGATCTCACATTTTGTCTCAACACCACCCCATAAAATTCCACAGACACAGCAAAGCTCAGAGGCAGGCGTGAACTCTGGCATCTGTGGAGGGGGATTTCTGATCAGTACAGGCAGTGCATGTTAGAACTGTTGAATATTGCTGGTCTTTTTCTCTTGTTTTTTTTGTTTGTTGTTCTGCATTGTTTTGTTGAAGAAGGATTTTTATTCATTGATTTATCGATCTCACAGGCTGCCATTAACCTCTATAGACGTCAGTTTGATTACAAACGTTGACTGCCATTGACGTCTATGGACGTCAATTATATTTTCCAACAGGGAGGGCTGGGAGACAGTCTGGTGGAGCTTGACTATCAATATCAGACTTGAGGTGTCACTAAAACAAAAAATATCAGCGTCAACGTCATTGTTCTGCTTGAAATGTTTCTTTTGACTAAACGCTCGTCTTCTCTGTTTCTTGGTCAAAAACAGGTGTTTTTGGTGAAATCAGCCCATGTTCTACTGCCGATTACTAAAGAGCGGAAAAGGGTAGAAACAAACTTTTTCTTGATGAAAGAAAATAGTCTACTCTTTCTTTTGGTAGTTTCAGTGTTTACATAGTCATAGAACACAATATTCTCTGGGTCTTGAAAGATCGGTCAAGTGCTCTAAAACGGCTGGCAGAATCGGGCTCTCAGCCAATGAGTTAATTAATCTATCTATTTTTATTTTTTATTGTTTTACTTCCTCATTTACAAAGAACTGTTGAATGGCTAATTTGATGGTGAAATTCAAAATGGATCCAGAACAGCAGGTTATATAGGAAGTTTGCATAATATAGGATGTGACGAGGAAGCATGTTTGGACTCAAATGCATGAGGAAGATGTTTGAGAAAGTTTGTCTTTATTCTCTCTCAGAGCAAAGGCAAAAGAAACAAGGAGCTCTGTGGCTCTTTGGCAACAGACAAAGGGAGAGGGGAGACTATAAAGGGAGAGCAGGAATCAGAACCAGGTGCAGGTGATTACAAGAGGATACCAGGTGCAGGCAATGAGGGAATCAGGGGAGACGCAGACAAGGCCGAGACAACATGACATAAAGTAACTACGCTAAACAACAAGACTAACAAACGCTAACAAACTTGATGACGCGTGACAAAGCAGTGCAGACTGTAGAGATGAATTGTTGCTATTAAAAAGATCAACTCTTTTACATTCACAGTTAAAGATGCAGTGTAAGATGTTGGACATTTTTGTCACACAAAAATATTACCTGTGGTAACCCTCAGTTGTTATTCAAGATCAAAGGATGGCTATGAGGTCCGATCTAGGCTATTGTAAAAACATGGCGGCCCCCGTAGGGTGGATCATAGACTGTACATAAAGATGGACGTTGCGTCGGTGACGTCACCCGTTGGTGTCAGCAGAGTGGTTTGGTGTCGAATTGTGGGCGAGTCCCTTGTCGGCATCTTGCTGAATTCTTCCTCCTCCTCGTTCTCGGTTCATTCAAAAACACACACTGAGCTTGTCACAGGAAAACATGTGACTGACGTTTGTACCAAGCTTTAAATTTAACATGGGAGTCTACTGGGATTTTCTCCCTTTTGGAGTCAGCCCCCAGCGGTTACGCTAAGAACTGCACGTTTTTCCTTTCTATTGTGCCTCATCCATCTGCACCGGAGGTGGCCCCTGGATTTACATGTTTTTATGAGTGGTCGGACTATACGACTTTTAAAGTCTACCGTAGGTTCTCCCTCATGCTCTGAAGGGTGAGGGTGAGGTGATGGATACAACATGCAACTTTACCTCTCAATGTCACCAAATGTTACACACTGCACCTTTAATAGTAAGGAAAGAAAAAGGGAAAACATTTTTTTAAACAATCCCATCAATTGAGGTGATTTCCCCATTACACAGAACAGCAACACAGAGAAACCTCCTTTCACCTTCGCACTGTTTCCGATCCTCCTCCTCTCGGTCATCATCGTCTTACGGTGACTTTTGGTCTCCTCTGTCATCTCCGAACCTCTTCTCTTTTTTTACGACTCTCCTCATACATCTTTGTCTCGTGGCAGTGTACAGATCTTACGAGTGACAATTGACAGGCCCCTATTTTTTTCCATTTTTCAGACAGAGAGCCTCTGATTCATGTGCCCATCATCTCATTCCCCCGAGGGCCATCGGGCCAGGCACAAAAGACGTGAGCAGTCAAGCATCTCTTTGTCCTCGTGCTGCAGTGGTTTTCATGGCTCTCTTCTCTGAATTGTGTCTCTTTCTTCTCCCCTCGTTCCCTTCATTCTGTCGTGCAGCTATCACAAGTTTCTCTCTCTGTCAGTGAAACACTCAATGCTCATTCCTTTCCTTTGTCTATTTGCTTTTCTTTTTAATGCCTTCCACTCAGCTGGTTCCACGCTCACCTCAGCCCCCCTTAGCCGGTGTCTCATGTTACTTAAAGGTGCAGAATGTAAGATTTTCTATTGTTAAAATAATACAAATTACAAAACAATCACTTGGCATGGCACAAATGGCATTTTCATGTTGTTGTTTTTTTTGCCATTAGCCAAAAGGGGACCTCTTACGCCAATTTAAGTGGCTCTCTATCTGTTCTTTGGCCTCTGTTATGATGATAAACAGTGATCTCAGTCTGACAAACAATCTAGATTTTCTACACAAACGCTTATAAAAACCCAGCAGTCGTCCCTGAGGAAAACACGCCGTTTGGAGCTCTCCCCTCCCCTCCTGAAACCCCATTATCTCCTGATTGGCTGGCCGCTAGGAGTCCTCCGATTGGTTGAAAGCCGTTGTTAGTCCCACCTTTGGACCAGCCTCTCAGATAGTAAACAAACATACAAACATAACAAACAAACAT
>JAFBJT010109381.1:7647-19532 GCA_016785325.1 Chascanopsetta lugubris
ATTGGGGGGCAAAAAAAAAAAACAACACTTTGACACGAGAGCCGGTTCACTCACTCGTTCACTCGTTCACCTGTGGCGCAAATCAGCGTCACGATCCAGCCGGAGGGGCGCAGGTGTTGGGACCTGGTGCGCATCCATGGCTCACGCGCACCGGGGCAGAAACGTGTCCAGCATCCGTCCCTCCTCCGTGCGCGGTCACACGGGAGGGGACTGAGCGCGAGAGGGCTCGGTGCGTGGAGGCGTCAGCGCCGTGGATCCGTGGCTCGGGTCGGAGGAGTCCCGGGGAGCGCGCATCATTCCGGCATGCGGAGGAGCGGAGGAGACCCGGGGAGAGAGAGGGGGGGGGGGAAGAGGAAGAGAGAGAGAGAGAGAGAGAGAGAGAGAGAGAGAGAGAGAGAGAGAGAGAGAGAGAGAGAGAGAGAGAGAGAGAGAGAGAGAGAGGTCCCTGTGACAGCTGAGCTAAAGGAGTTCCACTGCAGCTCCTCTGCCTGCACGCACGCGCGCGCGCGCGCACTCCACGCGTGGATCCGTCACTCACTCATCCACAGCTCTGAGAGGAGAGTCAGGCTGTGAGGAGTGTGTGAGTCAGACTGGTGGATTCACTCTGCCCGGTTGTGGGTCGTGAGCACACTGCACTGTGTGTGTGTGTGTGTGTGTGTGTGTGTGTGTGTGTGTGTGTGTGTGTGTGTGTGTGTGTGTGTGTGTGCGCAGTGAATGAGAGGAGAGGGAGAGAGCTACAGTACATCACGAGTTTCTGTAGAATCCACTCCACATGAGAAAGTACAAGCGCTGTAATTACATCATTTGTCCAAGTGTCATATGATTGTGAATGCTGATCTGTGTATTTCATATTTTCTACTTGCGCTTATGTTTTTCAAGTATAAATACGGACTGTTCTCTTCATGTGATTGGATGGAGAGACACAGATACTGACGGACGATTAAATAAGTACAACATAGTTAGTGAAGGCAAAAGGAAAACAAACGCATCTGCACATGAACTAAGAACTAGATCAGGGCGGAGCCACAAAACTATATTCATAATTAATGGAGTATCACTTTCTCCCATTGCAAGACATTATGGAGCCAATTCAAAAACCAGACTTTATACTTCACCTCCATTGCGACCATTACAAATATCCACAGCTGTGACAGATGTGTTGCCATGGCCACGAGCTCTAACGTCAACAAACAACAGCACAAGGGGAGAGCAAAGGGGTTGTCGTTCTTTAAAGGTCAAGGGTCACACCAGAGGCAGAGATGCCCCCGTCTTCCATTAGTTATCATCATCACAGCTCAAGTATCATAATCACATTCATCAGGTTCCATTACGCAACTACCGACGCAGGTCACATGATTCCTCCTACAAGTCTGTATTTCAGCATTTTGAGGCCAAAGGTCTTGTTGTGTATATTCATGGAGTGTCTTACAAAACAAAACAGCGGACTGTTGCTCTGATTGAAGTTTGTCGGGATGAATGTCAGTTTCCTTGTAAGAGACGCACAAGAGCAGCTCCCCGTTGTTATTATGACACTGGAGTGTTGTTTTCATGCCCGTGCATCGGAGAATTGTGTAACTGCGCCGAGTGCGTCATTAAAAGTGAGTAATGTACGAGGTTTGTCAACACTGTCAAATCTGGAATTCAGTGAGACAACAAGGACTTTGCCTCTACAGCTGAGTGATGAACAAAGTGTGTGTGAGAAGAGAGCGAGCGGAGGTGAGGGTGCACCGATCTGCGACTTTTCAAAACAAACTCATTACCGGGCAATAAATAAATAAAGAAGTAAAGAAGTAAAGAAGAAAAATAAATAAATAAACCAAAATTATTGATGATGCTGTCTTTGCGCATGTTTAGATTGGACCATGAATAAACAATGACATTTAGTCCCCAGCTGGAGACTGGCATGAAAAATGGATGGGGCTGTGCGACGAGGCTGAATCAAGCTTTGTTAATATGACAAAATATTTATTACTTGTCATAAAAGATTCATCACGCACCTTGAATGAAACAACATGAGGGGGGGGGGGGGCGGGGGGGAAGTAAGAAACTAAACGGTGACATGAAAAGTCCTGGTACATTTGCCACTGTAGCCACAGGGGGATTCTTTTTCCTCTAATATCCAACATGAGCAGTTATAACTAATGCAGAGGTGGGAAGGAACTGGAGTTTGTATCGTTCAAAGCTCTGCACAGAGGTTCAATGAGGTCTCATTGACTTTGTGATATATATTAATGCACTCTCTCAATGTATGTGGATATAGCTTCTCTGGGGTTTGTGCCACAACGTTACTCTCTTAAAGGAGCAGTACACATAGTTTGTGGGTCAGTGTTTGTAAAACACACCAGAAACCCCCCCCCCCCCCCCCCCCCGCCTGACAACTCCAGTTGGAATTGCATTGCTGTGACATTGCATAGGCACACCTGAATGGCGTAAACAGATTCCAGTGCTGTTGTCATAGCAACACATGACCCAACACTTGTGATTGGTCCATTTCAATTCATGCATTTCTCTGCCCACGCATACTCATAATATTCCACAACTTCATTTAGCCATCAACCCAAGCAACATACATGTGAGGGTGAATGAAGAGGCTGGGAATCGAACCCACAACCCCATGCATTCTACCACTCAGCCACATCCACCACTACTTGTCTTCCTCTTCTTTTTAATTCCAGTAACTTGAGTAAACGCAGTCGTTTATCTGCTTTAACGTCGTACCTATACTATTTTAATATTATTTATCAATTACAGAGGAGGAGAAATTATGACAACGCCAACTAGAGGACCGGAGGGATCATTTCTTTGCAGCAGAGGCGTAAATGAACAGAACAGGAATATTGTGCAGCATTATGGCCTCTGTGTTGATGCTACACATAAATATAAATAAAGCTCTGGTGTGGGAACAATACAAAACACACTACAAAGTTACAGTTGTGGAAATGCAGACACTGCAATCAGTATAATTGGCAAAACACCAGCACTTACGTCTCCAAATGTTTATAATTAAAAACATAAGATGACAAACTACAGGCAGCTTCTCCAAACCATCCCACACACTTCCACAGACGTACACACACTTTTGTAAAACACATGTTATGCAAAAGAGATCATCAGAGACATAGGAGAGACATCACACCAGGTGTGATAGAGACATCACATCTGTGATCACACACTGAGATACAAAGCCAGTGGCCACAAAGACACAAGATGGCGACTCAAAATGTCAACAAAGGGAAAATCAAACTCCATTTGAAGAGACTCCAAGAATCAATAACATCGAATAAGACCGAAGACACCGCCACATGTACGTCTCAAGAAAAAGGGGCCGTGTAAAGTTAATGCAGCTGCATGATGGGTTTTCAACACTGCATTCCTCACTCACACACACACACACACACACACACACACACACACACACACACAATCAAAGTTGTAAACAATCTGAAAAATCCCATTACAGCAGACACACTGAGCTCTTCATGTAATCATGTAATCACTCAGGTATGCTGATATTATTTGTAAGTGGCTGATGATTTGATTGTTGCTAATTTGCTCTCTGCGTGTTTACTTTAAATATATTCAAGTTTTTGATTTTTGGCCAGAGCGAAAAAGTAGAGCGACTATACGTATATGGGAGGTAGGATATAAAAAAAGACTTACGGTTCCGTAGACAGGGCGCAGGCGGATAAACATGGTCCAAACACGTTAAACTTTAAATGAATAAATAAACAAATAACCGAAACGACAGGAAATTTAAAAAAAAATTTTAAAACAGCAAAACAAAGACGAGGATGATGCGAACAAACTGACCAGTGAGTCGGGATGATTAAATTCAGGTGTGACCGACGCACCGTGTCAGGTACAGATAATTACCGGAACAGGAAACGATGCATAAACAGGAAGTAAAGTAAGAACTTCAAGGTAAAACAGGAAATGACACATGCAAAATATATACGAAGTGAAAAAAATTTACGAAACGGAATTAAAAGATCAAAACATAAGGATTGGAAGAGCAAGTATATTCTCCTGTTCAAATATATTTCCCTCAATGTTAATTTATGTTGTGACTGACAGAGGTTGCAGTACCGCCATTTGGCCACTATATTGTTTTCAGCTTCATCGCATCCTGTGACTATTTCACATCACACACCCTCCTTCATATCATAGTGGCATCGTCCATGTTATTTCACACAGTGTACACAGAGTCACCATGGAGGTGACTGTCCGTGATGCTGATATGCTGCGTTTCCTCCCCAGGCCTGCAGATGGCGGCAGAGTGCCCCGCAGCCGTGCATTGATAAGGAGAAGGAAGTGAAGCATATGTGAGCAACAACAACAACGGCAGCGAAAACATGGCGGTGCCTCGTAGTTTAGCTCGTGTGTGTGAGCTGGTGAGGAGAACTGTGACCTCCCCGTCCGTCAGACACACGAGGGCGGTCAGTCTGCCGGAGAGGAGTCGCTACATCTCCACCTCCAGCACAGCCGGTGAGTACTTTACCCGTGTTTGAGCAGGAAAACAATAACAGAAGCAGATGCTAGCTGTTAGCATGCGAGCGAGCACTGTCACCTTTGGGGGCAGCAGATAAAGAGATGTGTGGTTATTTATAGGTTTGCGGTGTTTACAGCCTCTGTCACAATGACCCCGCAGACATATTGACTCTGTGACCTTTATTGTTTTTCTTCTTTTTCTTCTTTATAACTAAACTTAAACATTTCCCGTGGTTTAAGTTTAGCTTCCCGTACTCATAAGAAAAAAGCTTTTGCTGGCTGCTCTGATTATGTACTTATTTAAAGTTGTTTTGCTCGAAGTCACCTTGATGCTACTTTATTCTATTACCGTTCAATACTTCAGAGATAACTTTTGAACTTGTTTACGACAATTCAGCTGTCCAACAACTTTATTTACCATTACTGGTTGAGCTGTTATCGTGCTGGTCGATTATCGGGGTCAGTATTTGGCATGTTGTGGATTAATTTAGTCAACAGTCATAAAGTTCAAGGTTAATTATATAATATTTAAATAAAGTGGATTCACTGGCAGATCTGGAACACAAAATAATTGTGGTATTACCATTGGATTTCATTAAATCTCACAAATTACATTTTAATAAAAGAGTATATAATGAATATATGTATCTAAATTCGATGACGATGATGATTGTTGTTAATGATTAGAATAATATACTGTACACGCTCAAGCAGTTTGACTTTAGGACACTTCATAGTGTACAGATATTAAACCTTTGTCAAAATGTGCATGTTAGCTGAAAAGCGTGTTTGTTGTTGTTCGTTGCTCAGACCTGCAGTTCAAGCTCGATGAGAGAACAGCCCACAGCAGCCTGGACCTCTTCAAGAAAGACACGGGCATCATCTACCGCATGTTGGGCCTGGACCCCAGCAAAGTGCAAGACAACCCGGAGCGTTTCCGGGACTGGGCCGTCGTCTTTGGCGACGAGAAGATCAGCAGCGGGCGACACTACTGGGAGGTGACGGTGAGGAAGTCTCGAGAGTTTCGCGTGGGCGTGGCCGAGGCACCGATGTCCCGGGACGACTGCGTGGGCGCCAACGACTCCTCCTGGGTGTTCGGCTTTGCTCAGCGCAAGTGGTCCGCCATGACCACCAACAAGATGGTTCCCGTGACACTGGTGGGTAAGCCGGACCGCATTGGCATCCTGCTCGACTACGACGCCGGGCTCCTGGCGCTGGTGGACACCGAGAAGCCCAGGATCATCCACAGCATCAGGGCAACGTTCAAGGCTCCTCTGTGCCCCGCGTTTGGACTTTGGGAAGGGGAGCTGCTCACACACTCGGGCTTGGAAGAGCCCGAAGGCCTGAAGTGACACACGGTGATCTCTGATGGCAACAGCTGATTGTTTTGATTCATTACCCTGATGTTCACCAAAGCAGTGTCTTCCTCTGGAATCATTCATACTTTAAATGCAGGTGAATACAGGTGCTTATTTTCTGTGGTCCAGCAGTTTCAAAAGGACTCAAAACGGCAAAGGTTCATAAACTTGAAGTGCAGCTGGAAAAATTCTAACCTCTTCACCTTGCCTTATGTTAAATAAAAAATTGTTTTAATAGAATCCATCATTTCAATTTTTCTCTACAATGATGAAAAGCAACAGACATCTAAATGTATGTCATGCAGGATTCCTTGGGTGGTTTCTCTTAAGACACCTGTCAAAGTCGGCAACCTCCTCCCTCCCAACAACACCAGTGAGACTCGCTGTGAATGTTTCTCATGGACGTTCTCTAGATGATTAGGTCTGGACTCTTTCCACAGTTTGTTGTCCACATGCACAATGCAGCAGGAAGCTCTCAGCTCAGACTACTTCGAAAACGGGAACAACGGTGTTTTTGGTTACTGCCGTCGTCCTGGCAACCTGCCTCCGTCTTTCAGTGTCTGCCCTTATGACCGGAAGCCTGCAGATCGTGTTGCCTTTTTGTGTAGACATCTGCATCGTTCTAAAAGTGAGCGGGCTTCGTATCTCCAGGTATTCGATCCTTTCTGATGAGACATATATCGAGTGTTGGGAGCTTTATTCTTTGAACTGGGTCAATCTATATTTTCTTCTGTTTAAAAAATGCATTCTGTGCCTTTGAGAAACTACACAGCAAAGTCATTTTTCTTTTAGCAAAAGGCTTTTACAGAACAAAACGAGGTCAGAATAATTCCAGCTGCACTCATCTTACATACTGTACTTGACATTACGTGTCATCCAGCCCCAGGCATCATATCACAGTAGCTATTTTTGTTAGTCTACTTGCTACATGCTACCTCTCAGGCTAACAGATGTGAAAAGGATAGGTGCTCTTTGGGCGTGGGGTGGGGTGGGGTGGGGTGGTCACTAACTGCCAAGCTCTTCTTATTGTACTTGTTCTGATATTACCAAGTTACATATCTTTTATAAAGGAAATGATAATCACTATAACCACTGTCACAATCCTCGTTTATTTACAGCAGGAAAATACATATTTACAGAGACGGAACCAAGCGAACGTCGTGCTGAGGAATCGTGTCTTTGCCAAATGAAATAAAACAGCAATAAAATGCAAATTCAGTTGAGATGATTCAACTTAATAATGTCATGGTTTGAAACACATGACCAGGTTCTGCATAAGCCTTTAACTTACGTTACGTCAAAAATCATCACTTCATAAACGAGCGGTTGGAAATTCTCATCTTTGCAGATTATTCATTTTGTGCCAGAGTAACATGGATGTGCGTTGTTCCCAGTGTCTGAGATATGCGGATGTTAAAGTAACTTTAAAAAGAGCACATTCATGTCGATGTGTCAAGAAAGAAACAAAAGAACTGGCACAAGCAAGACAAGTATCAGCAGTGACTAAACTTGTGCTGATGCACAAATGCCTGACGATGAGGTAGAAGAATTAAGAAGCAGCTTTAGGAGTATTACTGACACCCCTCGATCAAATCAAACAACGAAGCTCAATACTCAAAACAGATCAGCAAAAATACATATTTCATATTTATATTTTAGTCAACAGATGCAAAGGCCACAAACGGGTCATTCCGCCAAATGTCCAGCAAGGATGGGTGCTTTAATCTGAGTTCATCTGTCGTCGACGAGCAGGATGAAGCAGAAACGAGTGGGCAGATCGAAATGAGACCCAGAGGAGGGATATGGAGTGGGTCCAGGGAAAAGTCTCCTCCAGTTTGGAGCGGATCCACAAAATTGTTTTTCCCTTTTTTAATAACGTTGCGGTTGGACATTCTCCAGCACTTTTTTGTTGACGTCTCGGACAGTAATTCATAAAATATCAAGCGAGTTTAGGGGGCCGATATTTATGTGCAATTTGGTGCAGATCCAAATAAACTGGACTGTTGGGCCTTGGCAGAAATAGTCACTCCATCAATCAGTCACATTAATGTGCGTTTCACGATTTGCCTCATACAGTTTAACAAAGTGCAACATCCTCTGTCCTCTGTGAGCGAGGAAATGAAAACTCCTCTTTAAAGGTGCAGTGTGTGGGACTTAGTCATCTCCAGTGGTCACCTCAGCCTTTGCGTTTCACCATGTAAGAGAAGCTGCTGTTATCGTTAAAGCTCAGTTTAGTCCATTCTGGGCTACTGTATAAGCATGAGGCAACATGGCACCACCACCCCCGCCCCTGTAAATGATGTAAATACAAATGGATAATACCAGGGGTAATGACAAAATCTTTTTTACAATCAGGTATCAATACACTCATAAAAACGTTTTAGCCGTTTATCAAATCATTTTTGGTGATAGAAGTGTGTTGAAATTCCCCCAAAATGTACGCAATGTGCCTTTAATGGTCGCAGAGTATTGCACCGAGCCGTGTATGTATTTCCCGTGCACCACTTTATATTGACAACCCAATTCCCAGTCTGCAGAGATGGCACCGCACTGGAAGATGCAAGAAAGAGGATGAACTCACTTCTCCATCATTTCAGCCATTCATCCTTTTTCTCTCCCCTCCTCACGAGAAAGCAGAGTCCCCCTCTGCGCTTTAAACCACGCTGGTCAGCGTGTCCAGTGTGGTCTTCTGCTCCTCTGCCTCACCCACCGAGTCTCCGTCAGAGTAAACGCGCTGATACTCCTGCAGGATCGACACGATGACCTCCTGGCCAAACTGCATGGCGTCGTCCAGGGGCGTGTTCCCCCATCTGGTGGACAAACAGAGGGTTTTGAAAAAAAAAAACGTCAGGTGAAATATCCATTCGTACGTCTGGCTGATGGTGCCAACCCGCTCCCTACCTGTCCTTCATGTGGGGGTTCACTTTGCAAATCTCAGTCAGGAAGATCACAGCTTCCACGTGACCTGTGAGACAGACACAAGAGTTCCATCTCAAGTCTGAGCACCGTCATGGTCCATGCCATTTAGTTCTCTGTTTGAACGGGGAAGCTGAGGTGAGAGAGGATGAGGCGATAATGAAGTGAGGAGTCACCTTCAGACGCGGCGATGTGAAGGGCCGTGCGAGAGTCGTAGTCTCTCTGCTCCATGTTCATCGCCGAAAGGGCAAATCTGGCGGGACAGTGGGGGAGCGGAGGGAACATGCACACAAAGGTTAGCTGGAGGCACAGCAGCTCTCTGCTGTGAATACATGAGCGAGGATCATGCTATGAAAGGCAATCATCCGAATCGGGGGGAAGAACTTCAGGGACACGGGGAAAGCTTTGAGTTTTGCCGACGTGACAGAAATGATCCGAGAGGGTGAAACGGTCGACAAATGATGACCGTCACTTGGTTGTTATTTGTTTGGCAGAAAAATGACCCCCTTCCTTTAAAGCAGCATATGTAAACTTTCGAAGGATGGTTTCTAGCGACACCGGTGGTGGTGAGGTGAAGCGCAGTCAGCGTTTAGTTGCACCGAACGCAAACATAAGAAATACGCTCAGACAGAAGATCATCACGATCGCATAAACCTGAGGCACTTTACAAAATATCCCATTTGTAGATTTTCTAACAGTTGGCCTTAACAAGTGATCGTAAACAGAAGAAAAACATGTGTAATGCACCTTTAAAGGTGCAGCAACCCACTCTTATCCAGCCAAACAAGGAATGATTATTTACCTCCTGAGAGCAGAGATGTCACCACTGTAGGCCGCAAACATCAGTTTCACCACCGACTTATTCTGACGGGGGGGGGGGGGGGGGACAAATATGGACAAATATCAACATTATTAATTCGTTGTGTTGTTTACGCAACAAAACACCCAGAGGTGTTTCCTCTCCCCTCAGACAAACAGAGCGATCATGGCAGGACGTTTACAGGAACTCACTGCGTCCTCGTCGGATTTCCTCCTGGGGTCGTGTTTCCTGGTGAAGTGCCGCAGGTTGTCGTAGTTGTGGAAGTTGAAGTGAGACACCAGCTCCTGGTGAGGCGACGGTGGGATGAGACGAGAACATTTGAAACGCGGAGGAAAACGAGGCGTCGGACCAAATGACCGAATGACCGCGTGCGAATGCATGAGCACCTGACAGAAGTGAATTCCACGAACGCTGTTTCCCAGTCGGTCCAGAGCTGGAGACCAACACATCATACCCATGACGTTGGGCACCACCAGCACCACTGCACCTGACACTCCAGATTTGGCGGGAAGGCCCACCTGAAGCAGGGCAAGAGGAAAAAGGGTGTGTGGGGGGGGGGGATTGAAAATGTGATGACTCATCACTTTCCATCCAACATGAGCGATGTGATTTTGGACAGACTGCTGACTCACGTGGAAAGCGAACTGTCCCGAGAAGTCGTACATGCCGCAGGAATGCATGAGACTCAGGGTGTTGCGAACCGCCTCGGCGCTCAGCACGCGCTCGCCCGTGATCGGGCAGATGCCGCCGTTGGCCAGCGTGGCGGCCATGACACTTCCTGACTCGCAGGTGACCTCGATGGAGCACAGCTGGACACAGAGGAGGGGGATTTGAAGGTTGATTGCTGATTATCTCAGTTTAGTGTTGGAGCACGTGAAAGGGTTTGGGGTCACGTGCAATGACAATAAAGGCCATTCGACTCTACTCGACTCTACTCTGTCCTACTAAACACGTATAAACACACGCAGACGCGCGTCATGATGTCCGGTTAATGTTCACAGGAATGTGTAGAAATGTCAGCTTGTCAGAGCTGATCTCTGACGTGGTTTGCGTGTGCGACAGACTGTAGAGTTTGGACCCATAATGTCTCTGTGTAAACAGACCAGGGCCGAGGTGGAGGAGGAGAACGAGGAGGTGGAGGAGGAGGTGGAGGTGGTGATGGAGGTGGAGGTGATGATGATGATGATGATGATGATGATGATGTGGGGGAAATGCTTTTTTTTTGGCATGAACAACGTTTACAGCTTTTCAAACCCTGCAGATCCCCTCACACCTTCCGCCCGTAATAAGAAGTCATCGCACCGAGCGTTAAGAGGAAACTGCACAAAAAAACCCTGCAGTGCAAGTCCTCGGCCAAAAGCACCTGCTGCTGGAGCTGCCCACGAAAACCAGTTCACGCCATGAAATATAAATGTGCTGCTGAACGGGCAATTTCTGGGGACATTGAAAACCAGAACAGCTGCAGGATGGAGGCTGTTTACAAAACAGTTAAAGGTCTGGGATGAAAGGTTTCGGTCATATGAAATAATCGTATCGACCTTTTTACATCGGGAGGTGCTCAGTTACAACACGCAACCCAACCACTTGATGTCGCTGAATCCTACACTTTGAAATAAAGACAATCTATGGTGGCTGCGGGGGCTCAGTCAGTGGGGACTTGGGCTTGGAACCGGAGGGTTCAAGTCCTGCAGGGACCAAGTGGACTGAGTGTGGACTGGTAACTGGGGAGGGGCCGGCTCCTCCTCCTCCTGAGCACTGCCTTGGAGCCCTTGAGCAAGGCACCAAACCCCCCAAACTACTCAGGTCCTCGCTCTGACATCTCTCCATCAGCGCACTGTGTGTATATATATATACATATACTGTATGTTTGACGGAGTTGCCCCCCGTTGTGTGATCAGTGAAGGTGGTCTTGTCGTATATGTTTTGACGGTGGCGTTGTGATCTGTGGCTCAGCGCACCGAGATGCGGCTGCTGCGTCGCCCCTCACCTGAAAGTAGAAGTCGAGCGCCGCCATCATGTCGGCGCTGTCAGGGAAACACTGCGCAGAGACAAGAGCCGGTAATTAGAGTCGGCGCCGAGCGAGCCTCTTCCCCGATGACCCGCCGGGCGCCGAGCGAGCGGCCGCAGTCACACTCACCCTCTTCTCTTTGAGGTAATAACCGATGGCGTAGTTCCTGTCGCCCGTCTCTCTCTCTGACTGGAAACTGCGACAACACGAGGGGCGTTTGAAAGATATTTTAAAAGATGGATGGTTCTTTCTTTTTTTTTTTTTTTTTAGCACAGTAGGTCGCCTCTGCAGAAGC
>JAFBJT010109381.1:19545-60348 GCA_016785325.1 Chascanopsetta lugubris
GGGGGGGTGCTGTTTATGTCCATGCTTGAGTCTCACAGAGCAGTTAGGGATCGTTACCCAGCTGCGAAGTCACCACACAGGGAGGCTGCTGGTCACATCCATATTTGATGACTCAGCCATAAAGGGTCGAGACAACGTCAAACACCAGCGTGTGGCGAAGAGGCGACATGAGCATGAAGCACCGCAGGGGCCCGCGAAGGCTTTAAAGGTCCATTGTGTAGGATTTAGACGCACTCGCTTCCATTTCCATCGCCAGAGACGGATGGAATGAAAACGTGTATTTGATATATTTCATATTTTAGGTTTTCTATTAAATCCATTGAACTGCAAAATTGCAATGTTTCACCGTACGATATATAAGATTAGAGTCAAATGAAAAGTGAAAACATATTAGAGAATAATGCTATTGTCATATGTATTGAGACATATGTATATATCAGAAATATGACTGGCACTAGGAATATATACCGTATGATTCATTTCTGTCCAAATGTTTAATATAGTCATGGAAGTTGAAGATAATAGACAAATATATTTGACATGTAATGTCAAACATACGTTGCCCCTTTCAATATATCAAAATGTATTTTCTAATCAATGACATTGTCATTTTTAATTTACTGTACATCAGTATCTTTTTGTTCAGCACTAAATCACCTTTAAAGATTTTTAAAAATAACTTCAGATGATTCACTTCTCCTCTTCATGCTCTGAGCAGCAACATGTAAGAGATCACTAAATCCTACACACTGCACCTTTAGGTAAAACGTGAGTTACACCACTGAAATGAACAGACAAGCTCTAACCCGAGTAAACAGACTTTATCAACTTCATCAGCTCCTGCGCAGAAATGTTGAAACTTTGTAATCGATGGCTCCTCAGTATAAATAATGTGCCAATAAACACTGATGCAGTGTTGCCCCCGACGACAACCAACTACCCTGCACACCAAGGTGCTCACAGGCGAACACACCTTCTCTTCCGAGGAACGTGATTGGCCGCGGGCTCCCTGATGTCAGAGCCAAACACACACACACACACACACACTCCCTCTGTCAGCGTGGAACCTGACCTACATATGATGAGAGGCCTCCTCAGTCAGGCTGGGAAGCTTCAGGAAACCACTCATGGCTTAACACACACACACACACACACACACACACACACACACACCGAAGTCAAAGCACACAGAAAGGTGTGGAGACTGCACAGTCAGACGTTGCTGACCAGACGCAGCTGCTTCGAGTGACCAGCAGGTACTAAACGTATATAATAGTTAAAGGTGCAGTGTGTTACATTTTGGCCATTTTGTTCATTTTTTCATTGGTCATTTTCTAAAAATATTACAAAACAATGACATACTGACATTTTCATGGCTGTATAAGCATCTGAATGTTTACTCTGGCTCCTGAAAGGAATAATAAAGTTTTGAGTTAAATCCTCTGAGCTTCCTGCCCTGACAGATGTGACTTCATGTTACACCGTGTTCTGTTACACAAACACTCTTCACTAAACTCTGTTTACACAGAAAGTGCAAAGAGTGGAATTATCACGTTTCACCAGGACTTGTGTTGACACCGCTCAAATGAATGAGGGCTACACAGGGGGCAGAGGGCGGATCCAGGGGTGGGTACATGGGGGCAACTGGAATCTGACTGACCCCCCGTGTGCTGTGAGCTGCAGATAAACTTATCAACAATCATATGTTTGATCATTCGAATGGAAAAATTGAAGCAGTTTGTTCTGTTTTCCAAACATTCCAATTGAATGTATCATTGATGATGAATGGCACTGGTTTAACTCTACTTTCATCTTGTAATCAAACAAGTAAACATGTTGTTCTGGTCATTTTTTAAAATTCTAAATATCATAATATCTCTAAAACCAGCGAGTGTCCCACGTTGACAGATGTGATCTTACTCTACATTCTGTTCATGAGAAGCACTTTCCTCACTGTGTTTGAACAGACAATGCAAATAGTTCCAACCTCACGTTTGACTGTGATATTTGCCGACTCATCTTGTTTGAAATGAAAGCATCTTATCCTGGCAGCATCATTACCCATGACCACACCCATTACCTTTAAAGATGACACTCTTTCATTTTGCTTTCGTTTCCTAAATGATGACCAACTCTGTATTTACAGTGTTTTCTAAACATCTGTATCTGTGGGGTCAGCGTTCGCAGGTTTTACCTTAATTAAAGAGCTGATGACGATGGCGCCTGCATTCACCATCGGGTTGTGTGGTTTATCTGTGTGAGAGGGAAACGGAAGGATGCTGTTACTGAGGGGCAGCCATAAACTGAACAGACGTGTCCTTTTCAAAATAAAGCGGAGGAGGTATCAGAGAATGGCTGAAATCAGAGTAACGACAAAAATGGTAAAACAATCAGAGTTTCCAACATTGTCGTTTGTTTTTGCACTTCTCGAGTCCACTCCACACTACGATCCCATGAGTCACTCACCGTCCTCGTTGAGTGACAGCTTGTTGAACCTGAACCCACTTGGCTCTTTGCCCACAAAGTGGTGGACGTGGTCGCCCCCCAGCTCGTGCACGGCGATGGCGTACTCCAGGGGCTTGACGCAGGACTGCAGACAGAAGGGAACCTTAGTGTCGCCCACCGAGTGTCTGCGCGGCACATGCGAGGGGGGATGGGATGGGATGGAGACAGGTGGAGACAGAGAGGCGTTGTTAATGAGGCGGGACGTGAAACACAGCGGCAGGGTGGAAACGGGAGCGGCGAAGTTACGGTGAAGGCCGTACCTCTGTCCGTCGATGGTGCACAGAGACACGCCCCACAGATCCGGACTGAACTTGGCCAGCTGAGGAATGTAATCAGCTACCTGGAGGGGGGAGTGTGGGGGGAGAGGGGAGGGGGGAGGGGGTGGGGGGGAGAGAGGGGGCAAATGAATGTCAAATGCAAATGTGAGTGAATCAGTGAGCACGGACTCAGTGTGTGTTACTCACTTGTCCTCCCTCCTGCTGCTGCGCGCTGACGTACATGCTGTTAATCTGCTGGGAGAACTCTTCAAAGTTGGGGATGATGAACTTCTTTTTGAAAGCTTTAGTGAGCAGCATGATGTTGTTCGCCACACACCTGAAAACACACACACACATATACACAGGGATTGAAATCAACAAACACACACACACACACACACACACACTGGGATTGAACTGAGAGCAGAAGGTGAGACATTAAACCCCCTGTGGACAGATGCTGCCATCGTTGGAGTGTATTCATCCTGTTTATTATGTTTGACAAATTCAGTTTCCATAAAAGTGTTGTTGCAAAACAACTACGAGCCTGAGTATCACGAGTGACAACGTGTGCATGGATGTGAACGTCCCGGCTGCTGCTGCTGCTGCTGCATGTGCCAGCCGAGCTAAAATTACCAGAGAGCGTGAAGCGTGTGCGAACACTCCCACATCAAGAATAGAAAGCTTTGCAACATGCGTGCCAGCAATGATATCAGTGTGGCAGGGTCACCAAGGACATAGTGGTGCAGTTTCCACAATTAATATTACATCTTTTTTTTCTATTTTTATAGACATGTATGAAACATTAACATCTGGTTTCTGAGGCGTGTCTTACTTGCATCTTCTTATTTAAAAAAAAAAGGCAATTTATTAAAGATAAAAAATTATATATTATGTAATTAGAATCTTTTTTTTTAACAATTTTTACAATCCATCCATTTACCTAAACCAAATATATATTCAATTTCATTACTATCTTTATTATTATTATTTTTATTTCTATTTTTATTATTGTTGTGATTATTAACAACAACAACAACAACAACAAAACAACAACAACAACAACAACAACAACAATAATAATAATAATAATTGCTTAATTTATTAAAATGATAAAAGCATAAAGAAAAGAAAAATAGTGCGAGAAAATAACACAATAGATACAAAATGATAGGAATTGACCACAAAACATTCTCGGGTTGTTTCATTTCCCTTCGTATTATTTACATCAAGGGCAGGTCGTCTCTGAGGAAGCTGCCATGTTGTACGAGCATTTACACTCTCCGTCATACATGGACAGGAGGGGCGTTCAGCTGCAATATGCAACTTCCCCTCTAGGTGTCACCACATTAGGTACAGGTAATTAGGTGTAGGCCCTGCTTACATGGGCAGTCTTACAATCGGTGTCGTACGCTCTCCAGGAAAAGCATCATGATGTCACGGAGCTAAATAATCCGGCCCGCAGGCTTCACTAATCTGAGGAGATGCTAGCGTGAGCTTTTGGGAGGCGAGGAGAAGAGCGAAGTGAGACCCTGCATTATTTATGTCGGTCATTTCCTTAAAAAAAAAAAAAAAAATGAAGGTTGCTCTCTCTCTATTTTGAGTGGTGTATTTATAGCGAGCACTCGAGCGTTCTTGAGGAACGGACACCCGCACAAATGTCTGGAAACGAGCGAAGACGTCAAACGTGGCCAATTAGGTTTGACGAGGTCTGCGTGAGTCTCTGGGGGGCCGACCAGTGACTGAGCAGCGAATTACACTCGTCACTTAGGAAACGATACTGTTTGGGCACTGTGGCCTTTCTTCAACGGGCCCCCCCAGAGACAACCCCCCCCCCCCCCCCCCCCCCCCCCCCTTTGAACCCCCTGTTGCTCTGGCTGGCATGTGAACACGTGCACCTGTCACTGTCACAATCTGTCTCTGTGACTCAAATAGCGGTGACCACAGATAACCTCGTGAAAACAGAAAACAGAAGGAAAGTGAGAAAAGGAGCTACAATTCTCATCGAAGGTACTTTCTTGACGCGTTTCAAAGTATTTAACGAGTTCCTGTCCGAGCCCTCGAAGGATCCTGCGCTTCACCTTCACACCCGAAGCAGCTGCACTTTGCTCGGACGTCCTTAAAGCGCCCCCCTCTGAAAACCCTCTGTCTCCTGACTTGCTGACCTCTGGAAGTCTTCCTGGGAAATGCAGACTATGTCTCTAAGCTCCGCCCCCTCAGCGTGCTTTGGGAAACACAAGATGATGCAACCAGGGACAATAAATAACTGACTTTTCGATGCGATGTAAATGGCATCTGTGCATGTTTGAGTCACGATGCGAAAGTCGACACCGGGGGGAGAGATGACAACAGTCTGTTTCCAAAACCTGGGAATGAAACAGTGTATTTAGGTCGAAGGTGCTCTGACACAGATTGAATGGCCAGGGGTCGTAAACAAAATGTGCATTCGCGTCATTTTCCCAACATGTGACCGGCAGTGTGGCGTGGCATGGTGCAGCTATGGCCGAGGGTCTAGAGGAGCTGTCCTTCGAGCAGAGGGTCGGGGGTTTGAATCCCGCCTCCACCAAGCTCTGCATGCTAAGGCGTCCTTTGGCAAGATGCTGAACCCCCGTATTGTCCGTCCCATGTACTCATAGATAGAAAGTGCTATAAACAGATGAGAGAATTTTTAATTTTGAAAAATCACCTTCTGAAGAGCTTCTTGTCCATCATGACCGGGCCGAGCGAGTCGCGCACGCATTGTCGCATCTGATGGATGCAGTCGCGCAGCCGAGGGTCAGACGTCAACAGGCCCGTCCTTCTCAGAGCCTGCGGAGGGAAATGAGGTCGAGGCGGATGAAGTCAAACACCGCGGTGGAAAAACAGCAACGGTGTTTTCAGTGTTGTCTGTGTTTGTGCCAGGACCAAATTACAGGATATTAAATCCAGACGAGATTTACACGTTAGGGGATTTTCAAAGGCACGCGTGGCACGACACTGCAAAGGCTCCCAGTGGTCAACTGTCAGCTTAACAGCGAGTGTACCAAGCATGTGTACGTCTATTTTGGGGGCACCATGTGTGCGCAACCCCCCCCACCCAACCNNNNAACCCCGACTGGAGAGGCCCCGGGCTCTCATCTGATATTTGCTGCTGCTGACTGACTCTCAGCCTCAGGCCAGGAAATGAGGAAGTTGTCTCTCTTCAAATAAAGTCGGCTGAACATGAAATAAAAGCTCGTTATTGCTTAAGATCAAACTTTTCTCTTTTAACAAAGGTCACATTTTTTTGCGTGGACTGGTGTACTTTTATTTGTGCGCGTGCGGGCGTTTGTGCACGTCCCTCGGACTTTGTTTGGTTGTTTTGAGAGAACGAGCCGGTGCGACATATCGATCAACCCTTTGATGCTGTGTGTTGTTTGTAACTGGGCTCTACGGATCAAATCTGACAGCGACGTCGATTTCTTTCCCGATGAAAACAAAAGAACGGCTGACTCCGAGTCGCCGTGGCAGCAGTAATTGACGCTGTTGACACACTGGTACACTTTCACATCTCGGCCCCTTTTACCTGGACAAACACCTCCAGTCATGTGTGGTCTAAGTGCGAGCCGCCCGTGTTGACACACGTCCCTTCTTCTGAGCGCGTGCTCATTCTGAAAATCGGTGGCCATGGACACCGAGGTCACCAGATGTCCTGCTCCACATCTGTTGCGCCAGATGAAGATGGAGAGGAAAGTGATGGCGGGTCCGCGCAGGGTCGTCGCTCCTCGCACATCTCGACAACAACGCGTTCTTCATGGTGACCACATGATGTTCGCTGGCCACAAAAGTATGAATAGCCGCGGCTCAGAGACGTGTTGATGTGTTGTGCCGACTTGTTGTGATTGTTGTTAAAGGCACAATAGGCTTTTCTGTCGCTAATGAGAGAACAGGCTGTCGAAAACGCACAGACTGTGTATAAAGACGGACGTAGCATCCGTCACGTCGACCTTCGGTTTCTGCCTGACTCCTCCTGCTTCCTGGTTCATCCTAAAAGCAGCAAAGAGGCGGAGCACAGGTAGCGTTGTGGGTGGAGCCATCCACAGTGCGTGCCAGGTCAGCACCGGGTGTCACTCAAGAGGCCACACCCTTAATTGTGCACAATTTCAAACAACGATGAAACAAAAGTACGTCAGAAATCCACCTCGGTACAGTTGTCACGGTAACAAATGTGACCGCTCGAGCCCAAAAACTGTAGTTTGCACCGGGCTTGAAACATGTTTCATTCACTTCTACTGTCTGTGGAGCCAGCCTCAAGTGGCCACCCTGTGAACTGCAAGTTTTCCTACTTCCATATTGGCCCCATCCGTCAGCCCCAGAAGTTGCCGCTTGGCTTTCGCGGGAAACGATGTCGCAGTGAAGCGCATGATGTGCGATGTAATATCAGCACGTAAATAGCATCAGCCAAACAAACAACCAGCATCCTCCACTTCACAAACGAGGCTCTCGTTTTCTCTCGTTTGCGGTTGGCCGGATCGCCATGGTTACCTCACGGCCACTCTCCAGCCAAGCTTGGGAGCTACCTACAGGCGGCTTCCTGGTGGCTGAGACAGGCAGCCCAGGTGGGCTAGCGCCTGGCTGTATCTTTGCGTGGTGTCATTTTGTTTTTCGGGTGTGGTTGCATGAGTGAGCGGAGGAATCCTGACGGGTGTCGCGCTCCACAAACATTCCAGCCGAGTCCCCTAAAGCTTCTCTACGGCCCAGACACAATTAGACCCGACATGGGAAAGTGTGTGTTGCTCTGCGGTGGTGATTACATCAGACCTCGGACCTCGGTGTCAGGCCGCCTGCGTCATTACATAAGAGAGAGTCTATAGATACCCTTAAACTTGACCCTCCGACCAGCTAGGAACGCCCCCCCCCCCAATACTCCAGCTCCTGTTTCAGCTCCTGTGCAAAACCAATGGTGCTTCAAAGAGAAACACAACACAACTACACAGGCAGGAGCAAGTGTGTGTGTGTGTGTGTGTGTGTGTGTGTGTGTGTGTGTTCTGTGTTTTCTGATGGTGTGATCATTCCTGCAGGTGTGAGGGCGGCGGCTGTGTTGACTCACAGAGATAAACTGGGGGAGGGGGATCATCTCTTTGCCCTCAGTGATGGTGTAGAAGAGCAGGTCCTCGATGCTGGACACCAAGCGACTTCTGTCCAAAGTAAACAAACAAACAGGGACCTTGAGTTTTGGAATCAAAACACGAGTGATGTGTCAACATTAAAGTCAACAACACAGGCGCGGGGTGACAAAGGTGGGAAACTTTGTATGTTGAGCGATGGGGCTTTATGTCATGTGTGATGTCTCGACTTGATTATCAGAATTCAATCAATCTTTTTCTTTAACAGGCACATTCACAACGTGGTTCAGACTCACAATGTCAACAGAAAGTCAATATTTGGTCCCTATGAACTTAAATGCTCAAATGAATTTCATGAATGCTTGAATGAATGGCTGAATAAAAACCTAAGGGCAATCTGCAGGTAGTTTATGATCCAATCCTGTGCATTATATCAATACTGTTGTAAAAAAAAAAGTGTTCAATTATACAAACTTTTAGGGCAAATGTACACTTTTCTAACATGTATCCATTTCATACATGTGCACAGCAATGGCCTGTTGTAACATTAGAGAATACTCTCACCATTGAAACATGCACGTCATTAAATTAACTGCAGAGATGAGTCTTCTCAGTATTAAGTGCTCAAACGATTCAATTCACCTCGTATCTAGAGACAGACTTTCAACCAGGCCTCCGGTCACATTTCTCAAACTCGTGAGACTTTCCCATGAACAACAATTGGCACCGTTTTGACTCATTCACGTTAAGTGATGGCCTGAGAGCGCTGTGACCCACCTGGGCTGCTCTTGGTCCACATCGGGGCCCTTGGGCGGCTGACGGAAGCCTCTGTGGATGTGGGGTGATGCCGCGCCCCAGCAGGGGGGAGGAACAGGCTGCTGCGTCCGGGACCAAGCGCCGTTGTCAGCTCCAGCTCTGGCGGAGATCCCTGCATTTTTAAACAGCTGCAAGATTCCCGGGTTGCCTGTTCTCAGGCATTTCAGCCAATGCATCGTGGTAGAGGACGACTCAGCGATGAATACTTCACAACAGGCTCCTTTTCTCTCTGTGTCTCCTCCACCGTCTGTACTGGGAGAGCGTATTTTGTGACTGGTGGCCCCCCCCCGGTCCTCAGAGCCTTATTAAGTGCTGCTGCCCTTACACGCAGGATCATGTACAGGCTGCTGGGGGGCGGGGGGCGGGACTGAGAGCACATTCAATCAGATGGTGGGGGTCAACACACCCCCTGCCAGCAGGCCTGGCTGTTATCTGTGAGGAGGATCCCTTTCATGACGCAGACCGGTAGTGGATTACAATCAGAGAAAAAAACAAACAGTCAGAGAAGCGACATCAATAAATCAATACAGACCTGGTGTAGTAAGTGCAGGTCCTTTTAACTCGATGCAAAATCATCCTGGGGGCCCGGTTGGACCCTCTGGCAGACCGGTTCCGGCCCAGGGGCCCTGTGTTCGACACCTCTGCGATGGAGACTATTCTAAAGTATTGAATTCCTTGAATGCGCTTATAAGTTCCAGCAATTCAAATGTAGTGCAAGGGGATCTTTTGGCAATAAAGGAAATATAAACTATTCATGTCATAATGATGTTTTCAATTATGTATAATCTCCCGGATTTATGCCCAGAAAGGACATGGTATGCAGTTTAAACATTTTTTTTACGATAACTGAAGGAAACGTAATGGAGGTTCAACTTAAACAGGTTGCATTTGGAGGAAGTTGAAGATAAAGTTTCCAAACGGTCCGACGGCTCCAGAACCATCACCAAATGGTCTGCGGGCTCGATGGCGGTGCAGAAGTCTCGAGAGAATCTGTCACTCATCTATCAGTGATACAGTGATACTTTGTGGGGGGGGGGGGGGGGGGGGTGTGCTCAGGTAAGTGACCACTCACAGGACAGATTATTGACCGGTGCGAGAGTGAGGAATGCCGCTGGGCGAGCTGACCCAGCAGAAAACTGGGGAAACTGCTCCATCTTGCAAGATTCAAACATTCTTTGCGAGATCTGTCTCCTGATCCTTTGGAGAAGGGAATTATCCCAACACGTTCGTTTACGTAAAAACATTCCCCCCATTGTTCAAATACAAATCAGTAAACATTATTCTAGGGTACTTTGTAGCACTAATGGAAATACAGACTATAGGATCGTGAATCTCAGAGGTAAGAGGTCGCTGGAGCTCATTTCTCCTGTTGTGAGATGGTGACACCTCCTGGTGAGATGCCCGCACTGAACATAAACCCTGCTGCTTTTGCCCTCTAGGTGGCAGACTCACACCAGGACCCTCCATTCAGGTGAATCCAAATCCATGAATGAGCCGTGAGTCATGTGACTGTCTGAGGCCCTTCCTCCCCACGGGTCTCCAGCTGCTCCAAACTCTCTGTGTTGTATCGTTTGTGATTCCTCTGAACTGAGCGCGTGAGCTCCGGCTTCCTGCCTTTGAAGTCATGTGACATGCCGCGTGTCGAGCGCCGCAGCTCGTCATGGAGACAATAGCTGACTGTGATGAAGCCGACAGGAGGCAGAGCTGCAGGAAACCAGCTTGAAACCCGAGGCTTCATTTACACGCATGTGCTTATTTTTTGGAATCCGGGTGATAAACGATGAAAATAGGAAACGTCGACACGAACAACGACTCAGCACAGAAAGTGCACGTGCAGCACTTTTTCAATTCACAGCTTCATTGTTCATGAAACTGCCGAGCGGAGGAGGACAACACGTAAAACCACAATAACCGCAAACGATACAATAACCATGTGGACACTGTGGAGGCAGATGATGTGGCTTGATGTTCCATGACTGTTGTTTCTCTGGAAGCCTCAGCTCTGCGCTCCCTTACAGGACACGGAGTTCTGCATGGAGACCGATCGGTTCCACGCTTCACCCGTCAAACCTCCAGAGGTCGACGCCGAGAGGGAACTTCCTCATCCACGCATATACGTCGCTCGCCCTCGCACCCTTCCTCCTTTCATCAAGACGGAGGTCGACAAACGGGATCTCCCCGATGAAATGAACATGATGAGGACACGCCGAGCCAAACCGACCCTCCCATCTTCACACAGACACTCCACTCACCCCATGACACTCCACTTTGCATACGCAAAGTTGCTTTGCTGCTCCTGTATAAGTTCACCTGAGACTCTGACCCGGCAGACAGAACTGTGAGGACTGGCTGTGATGCGTGTCTCCACTGCGCAGGTGGTTCAGACTCATCCGAACCGGCCATGACTTGAACCTGAAGGAGTTTTGACAGTTTTGAGTTTTTCTTCCACCGCACACAGTCGTGGCCGATCGTTATCATTGTTAGGGGTCGCCATGTTGTTTTACGCGGCCGGCGAGAGCTCCACCTCTTCATTTCTTCATAAATAGAGGACATGGAGCTATTGGGGGGTTGGTTGCAGCTCAGTGGCAGCACGAGTGCTTTGAATGCATGCGGGCATGGGTTCGATCCCCAGTCCACCCACCCACCCACCCACCCGCCCTCGGGTGTGTGTTGCTTTGGCTTGTAGCTTAATGAAATTCCAGCATGCCGCGATGTAGATGGGGGGGAGGCCCGCGACCCGCGACCGTCTGGTTAGAGAGCAACCACTCCGACCCCACGGCCGCCTGACGGTTCTCTGCGCCATGTTCACTCTCCCATACGCTTGAACCTTCACATTCTCCCGCTGGCAGACTGAACTCTGTCCCCGTCCCTTGATGAGATATCATCATCATTATCAAACAAACGAGGCCTCGCAGGTTTCCCCCCGGGCACGTGACGCCTCCGGAGGGGTGCACGCTAACCCGTGGCCTCTCTGTGCTACCTCTGCCATTTGTAGCTTCTCTGTTTTCAGGGAGAAAATGTTTTCCATTCCTGAGCCAATGAATGCCACCTTTGTCCCTTCATCCTCCATCTTGTGTGAGAAAGCCCCCCTCGCTGCACCCTGCGAGCCTGCACAAACTTAACCTCTTCCCCCCTCTCCACCTCACACAGGAAAAGAAACATACCGGGGCCTGGTGCTTTGATTCAGGAGGTCTGGATAAAGCTCCGGCTTAGACTCCGCACTGGACGGACGGTTTCAGGGACAGGAGGACGGGACACAGTCCGACTGTCTGTCTAACCCTAACCCTAACCCATCATCATCATCATCATCATCATCATCATCGACCATATCAACACATAAGACGTCAAACTAACCAACTACTGATCTGACGACTAGTCCATTTGGGTAATGCCCTTTTTATTCTAATGTAAATATCCTCATCGACATGTGCACTGTCAATCTCTACATGTGTTGATTTGTGCTGTTCACTGTGAGAGTTATCTCTGCTTCACTGTGGACGCACTCGCACGTCCCACACCGCTGATCCTCAAAACAACAAATCTCAGGCTGCTGGAATCCAAGAGAAACAGCCGAAGAGGCTGAGGCTCAGGAGGCAACTTGAATCTGGGACGTCCCAACGAGGATGAACTCTTTTAACTCTGCACACTACACTTTATTTTTCAAGCCGAAAATTTAAAATAAAAAACCCAGCCATTTTTTTTTTTCTTCAGAATCCACAAACAAATGTGGTTTTCAGGTGTGTAATGAGCATTACATCCTGGAGAGGTCGCTGGTGTGGCTGTTTAAAATCACAATCCTTGATCACCTGCACATTTAGACTTCATCTATGGATCAGGCTCTTTTTCATTTGTCACAGCAGCAGTGTAATGGAGTGTGCAAACAACCAGCTCTCTCTCTCTCTCTCTCTCTCTCTCTCTCTCTCTCTCTCTCTCTCTTCTCTCTCTCTCTCTCTCTCTCTCTCTCTCTCTCTCTCTCTCTCTCTCATGCACACTAGCTCAGGCTCGGCTTGTCGAACCTCCACCAGCGTACATTCTGCAGCGTTGGCCGATGCGTGATAGAGACAAATAGAACAGAAACGCCACGACCGCTTTTGATCATATTTCCAATCATCACTCACAAACCCAACGAGTGCAAACACAGCTGCACGAGTGAGTGAGCGAGAGACATACGGTCACTTCACAGCCACCTGTTGTTGCGTCGTCACCACTCCACTGCCATTTTGTATTTTAGTCTGGTTGCAGGTATTTGATCAATTCGGAGACATCGACCAGACTTAGTGCCGTGGAGCGACAGCACTGAGTCCACACCCGCCCCCCCCTCTGTCACAGGCCTGTGTGTACACAGAGGATCCACAGTCACACCCCCCACCCTCCCTCCCTACGAGCGAGATGGTGGACGTCCCCCCCCCCCCCCCCCCCCCCCCCCCCCCAACCTCTGCTGCGGTCACTGTGCCGAAACCTGGACACCCTCTAGACCCCTGGAGCCTCTGTGCACCCGTACAGTCATGAAAGATCCACCCACCCCCCCCCACCACCACCTCTCCCCTGCACTCTCACATCACCACCCTCCTTCCGTCACTGCCATCTCTCCCTGCCTACCCCTCAGACCAACACACCCCCCACCTCCACCTCCACCTCCTCCTCCTCCTCCTCTTCCTCCTCCTCCTCCTCCTCCTTCATCCTCCGAGCTTCCACACCCTTCCTCACCCACCAACCCCCATCCTCACCGCGCAGCTATCCCACCGCCCTGCCATCTCGCAGCATTCCGCGGGCCGTGCACACAGAGCCCTATTGTGTGTGCAGGGAGACGGACGGAGGGCAGCATACAGTGGGGATAGCAGCAGCAGCAGCAGCAGCAGCAGCAGCAGCAGCAGCAGCATGTGTGGAGCTGGACATTGTATACCTGCTGATGAATGTGGGGCGATGGCTCCGCTATGTTTAGAGCTTCTACAGCCTCAGCACTGGCATGATGTTATAAATGGAGGCAGTGAGTTCTTCAGTGCCTCCATTGGAGCTGATTGAGCTGAATCAGGGGCCACAAGTGGGACGGATGAGTGAAAGCACAGCGTGATCACTACATATGAGTAATTCATGTCCTATCAAACAACAACACCGACTCCAAATGTTCAGGTACATTCTGGAGATGTTCACATTTCATGAACTTTCTTCACTTTCTACAAAACATTATTGCAAAGTGGTGGTGCGGGCCGGACCGGACCCCTCTGACAGGTCAGCACGTTTGACAGCCCTGCCCCACACGATCACTCTCTGAGATAAGACCACTACGAGATATTAGGAGTGGCTCCTCTCTACGGGGGCCGCCATGTTGCACCCCCCCCCCCCCCCCCCCCCCCCCCCCCCCCATGTCTTTAAAGAAGCCCAGAATGGACAAACTAGTAAATCCATTTCCCACCATGCTTGTAAAGGAAGGGTGAGGTAAAGGGGTATTCAGGTGCAGCATGAAACTTCACCATTAGATGTCGCTAAACACTTCACATTGTAGCCTTTAACAGCTGTAATGAGATTTAAAGGGCCCATCAGCTGCTCTGCTCTTTCTGTGCCACAATGACTTGACCTTTCAGCAAACGGCTCCATGTTAGCACAGAACGGCGCCGTGTGTTTGTCCTTTAGTGCCAACGTGACTGTTTAAATTCTTGAAATGTTTTTGTCGCCGGACTCCTCAGTCACCACTCGCTCAGTCTGGCTAAACTCGGGATTATTCAAACCAGAGCCTCTTCGTCTTCGTCTTCTTCTTCTTCTTCTTCTTCTCCCTTTAACATAGTTCCTCTTTCTCTCTGAGCTCGGCAGACGAGAGCTACGATGGCGGTTTGAAATCTTTCTTTCCTGTATGTGGAATGAGGGGGGCAGTCCGGAGGGTCGTGACCCTGGAATGACTGTGCCTCCCTTCACGACAAAGACCCCCTTTCAAAGCCCACTCATCTGGTCCTATCTGCCGCGGAGGGATATGATAAAGATCACACACAGGTTTCACTTCCATTCACAATAGATCGTTCGGACAAACGTGTGCCATTTCGTCTGGAATGTTGGGATGAAGCTGAATAAATACAGTCAGTGTTGCAGACTTACAGGTCTATTTAAACACACAGGAGAGTTATATTTGGTTCTGTCTTGAAGAAAATAGTTCTCTTAAGTGGATCTCACAACCACCTGCCAATGATCTTTGTCCACACAGGCTCAGCTCTCAGACAGTTTGACTGAGCGCGACACCACCGCTGATCCCACTGTGCCACGACGACAATCAACTTTGTAACAAAGGACTTGGCTGGACCTACAACTCAAGGGTTTAAAATCGATAAAACTGCAAAGATGTAACATATAGATCAGACACTGGCATCGATAATCAGCTGTGACTGAAGGAGCAGTGACACACAACATGAAGTACAGGAGTGAATCCATGCATCTGCTAGAGAGCCTGAAGCCTAAAGGTCTAGATAACCCTTTATGATCTTGGGCACCAAGACATTCTATGAATGATGCACCTTTAAAAAGATGGCTGACAGTAAAGCAAGTATGAATGTTCCCTAACACAAGGTTATTGATGCTATTCGAGGACAGTTGATTCCAAAGAATGACTTTAGATATTAGCTGGGTCCTTCTAAAGTGGTCAGGAGATTTTTTTGGATCCACGCGGTTTCACGGAGTCGAGCCAGAGCTCGACCTTTGACCTGCAGGATCTAACCCCCCTGCCTTAAAGTGAGAGTGAAGGTGCATCTCCTGACCAGGCCAGGCCAAGCAGGTCAAGGGAGGAAGGAGGGCCGGGGCTAAAAAAAAAAAAAAAAAAATCCCTGGGAGAGTCAGTGCTTCTGGATTTGAGGGGAGGGCGATGAGGTTCAGGTTTCAGCTTTACAGGGGGTCTGGGGGAAGGACTGGTATTTTGGAATATACGAAGATCCATACAAGGCACAGTGGACATAAAACCGCGGTGTTCGCCCTGACGCGGTGGGTGCAGAGTGCCAGCTGGGGCCCCGCGTTTGGATTCCACTTAGGTTTTTTTTGGGGGGTTTGACTGCACGGTGGCTTAAGTCTCTGGGAACACACACTTCACACACCGCTGTCTGAGAGCCTGGTCGCCACCAGCACCGCCAGCACCACCGCCACCGTCCCTTCTCTTCTCACCCGAGCTCCTGCATGTCTAATATTTAGACATGTTCAGCTTCGTGGACTCAAGGACTGTTCTGCTACTCGTAGCATCCCAGCTTGTTTTACTTGCCGTGGTCAGATGTCAGGAGGAGGACGACCGTAAGTTGCCAGATTTTCTTTTCTCATATTTCACTTGAGAAAAAAAAATGACATTATTGGTCGTTGGTTGTGTTGTGTTGTGTGATTTCCTCAACCTTCTCCACCTGATGTTCCAGATGAACAGTGGAGGATGAATCCAATGAAAGTGATGGATGCATGTCATTCAATGTAGAGCAGGAAGGAGTCAAATCTGTGTTTGAAATCATTCTACTTTGTTAACGTAAAGGGTCTGTAAAGCAGGTCTCCAGTGGTTTCCCCGATGTAAGTGAGAGCTTGGTTCCTTGAGGGACAGATGAGGCTGTCAAGGCTTATCTGTGTGGGATGGAGGACCAGGTGAACAAGTGTCCGTTTGTCCTCACCTGTGTCCAACTCCTCAGCCTCTCCTGCTCTCAGGGCCGAGCCCGGCTCCACTTTTAGAGACTTAAAAGTAGCATTTTTTCTTTCATTCATATAGAAATAGATTTTGTAATAAGGTGCAGGTCCCTTGAGGATTTTCTCGACATCTTGACTAAGTTAAGATTAAGTGTATTTTCTTTGAGGATAAGTCGAATAAACCTGATCCTCAGGGTTTGGCCGGAGCAGATTCGGGGTTTCGGGGTGGGTGGGGGGTTAGGGGTTGGGTGTGTGTGTGTGTGTGGGTGGGTGGGGGGGGGGGGGGGGGGGGGGGGGGGGGGGGGGGGGGGGGGGGGGGGGGGGGGGGGGGGGGGGGGGGGGGGGGGGGGGGGGGGGGGGGGGGAGTGAGGTGACGGGGTCAGACAGTGTTTGACCTCACAGGCTCAAAGGGGAGCAGGAGGAGAGCTGGACACGTGTATTAATAGTGAGACCCCTGCTCCTCCGCTCACGCCCCCAATCCCTTGAACTGGACTGATCAGCCCTCAGCATCACATCAATCCCGAGGAAGCGTTAAGAAGAGATCAAACAACCTCCTGACACGAACGCGCCGAGCACCACTTTCACATTCAGAGCAGAGCGGTGGGTCGGTGGGTCGCCCGGCACATTAAACAAATCGCCCATTCTTAATTCCCCCGGTGTGTTTGCACTGGCGCTTGACACAGCTATGGGACCCAGATGGGGGGGGAAATGTAGACGGACCCCCTCCTTCCTCCCCCCACCCCCCCCACCACCTCCTCCTCCTCCTCCTCCTCCTCCAGTGTTTACCTAAGGCAGCAGCTTGTCAATTGGGCACAGTATCCCTGTAAGAGGGCTTCATTCATCGGAGGCGCAGAGCAGAGCAGGGCCCTGCAGGTTAAATATACTCAGGCAGCGACGTGAAATACCTCAACCAGCAGCTCGGGACACAAACACTGACTGTGCCTCCGTGTTGACTTTAGCCTGACTGCAGAATTCTCCACGTGAGACTTAAAGGTGACTTTGTTATGCTGCACAGTTTGTGTCTCACGTATGTATAGAAAACACTGAATCATTTTGTTTGTCTACTTTTACACGAATGTCTTTTTTAAAAATTTTTTTCAATGCATTAATGCTCAAAGCTAATATTTGACACAGGTTAACTTTTTCTTTCTCCGTCTTCCTTGTGCGTCCCCTAACCCCTCCTCCTCCTCCTCCTCCCCCCCCCTCCTCCTCCTCCTCCTCCATCTGGCCCCTCCCACTTCCTCACTCCGCCCTTTGGCGCCCTTACATCCTGTTATTCCAACAACTCTCTCTTTTTTAAAACCTACTTTACCAACCCACATCGCTCCCTCTGCCTAACTCTCATCTCCCCATCATCAACCTCTTCCTCCTCTCTGTCCGCCTGCGCGCCCCCTGCTGGCCACCGCAGAGGAGGCAGGTGTCTGCATCCAGGACGGCCAGCAGTATAATGATAAGGATGTGTGGAGGCCAGAGCCGTGTCGTATCTGTCTGTGCGACAGCGGAATGGTTCTGTGCGATGAGATTTTCTGCGAGGAGATCAGAGAGTGTGCCAACCCTATCATCCCATCTGGAGAGTGCTGTCCCATCTGCCCTGCTGATGCCAGTGCCCCCATTGGTTGTAATTTATTTATTCACACACCCATAAATAAATTACTCTTATAGCTTTGCATTTATTTTTCCTCCTGGACGACACTTTAGAACGGGAAGCCGCCGGCAGGGGCCAAACATCCTCCCTGATCGGCCCCGACGAGCACGAGCGTGGCTGCGTCTTCGGCAGCTTCGGCTTCCGAGTGATATAAATACATAAAGTGTTTTCATGACTCGGCGCAAATGAGCCACCTGCCGCTGCTCCCAGTTCCAAAGTGAACTTCCACATGCTGAAGGAGACCAGATACATTCCCAGGATGATGCGACCCCCCCCAACCCCCCCTCCCTCCCCCACCCCCAGTGTCACTCCTGACATGTGACATGTGTCTGGTTCTCACCCAAACATGTGGAAGAGTCGCTGCTTGTTTTAACTCATGTCTAAGGTGAAGCCTATGAAACACAAATCAGTGACTTATTTTCAAAATCAAAAATCAAAATCAAAATCATTTAATTGTTTTGATGTAAGAGGCCTTGTCATGATTAGAC
The DNA here is from genome assembly GCA_016785325.1 of Chascanopsetta lugubris. Classification (NCBI taxonomy): domain Eukaryota; kingdom Metazoa; phylum Chordata; class Actinopteri; order Pleuronectiformes; family Bothidae; genus Chascanopsetta; species Chascanopsetta lugubris. The sequence goes on from JAFBJT010109381.1 coordinate 37,973, forward strand.
CTTTCAAAGGTGCACGGCCTCACGAGGAGCCGCAGCTCATCTGCGGTGTCGACTGAAATGTTAAAACACAAACATTCTCAAATATGAAAAACACACAAAGTAAAGGAATTCATGCAAATTCCTCATCTTCCAAAACACCAAGTAAAATATGGAAGAAGTATCTCTCTGCTTACAAGCTGAGCTGAAAACTTGCTGACTTTGCACTCAGACTAATGAGCAATTTTGCTGCAAACACAGTCTCCCACACTACAGGCTTGCTTCTGCTTAATCTGCTCATCATTAATATAATCCAGACAGATGATGGGTTCTTTTCCTTTAGGGTTTGGTGAATGGTATTTGATCACTTTTTGCAGGTCTCTCTCTCTTCTAAAAAAAAAAAAAAAATCACCTCTGAAATCAATCCAATCTAAAACTGTCTCTCTTCCCTTTCATCCGTCTCATCTGCAACTTCAGAGACACTTGGTGCCAAGGTGAGGACACACACACGTGCACTCGTATGAAAAACACGATCAAGTTGTAGCAGGACACTAATGTGATGTTCTTTCTTTTTATAAAATCAGGGCCAGAAAGGTGAACCCGGAGATATTGTAGATGTAAGTATGAATCCACAGCAGTTCCATTGGTTTTCATGTTCCTGCCTCGTTATGCCCGACCCAAAAGAGTTTTAGGAACTCTTTCACCGTCAATATGACATTAAACGTATCTATGTTTTAAATCCCTGATACCACTTTCAAATCTCTTACAATTAGACATGTTTAACCACAGAAGTGGTCACTTGTGCTGGAGAATGAACTTTTCGCCTGAACCAGGACAAACCCCACATTCCTCCGACATAATGAACCCGATCAAATCGGCTTAGATCCTCTCAGCGACTCGGGCTCAGCGGCACATGTCAGGTGAACAAAGCCGGAAAGAGCCACGACGTCTCAGCAAAAAACTTATACTGTCAAATGAGATTCTCGTCAGATTGAGATCATTATGGCTCCGTGTTCGACCTCCTGCCGAGCTGGAATGTTCACATCTCAGTCTCAGAAACACTCAAGAGGAAATTGTTGATTTCTACACAGGTTTGACAGCTTATATTTTGTCTTTGTGCAGGTCGTAGGACCACAAGGACCACCCGGGCCTATGGTAACTACAATTCAAATATATCATCACACTACTATGATATTATACTGTTGGATAAAGTGGTGTACTGGTGCACATGGGTTTGAATATTCCTATGTATCTGACTGAGACGATCATCTGCGTATCTGCAGGGCCCATCAGGTGAACAGGGGCCACGTGGAGAGGCTGGTGCTAAGGGTGATAAGGTAAGTCTCCTCAGGATCAAATCTCGGACACTGAAGTCCCACAATGTGATTTCAAGACTTGGTGACGAAGGACCACTCCGTATTAGTCCAGGCATCAGTAGTTCTGAGGATTGTTATTATGATGGAACCCAACGGGCTGAGATTAGTACAAGTGACGACAAGAAGAGTGGGAACCTGCAGGACGAACGCAAGACGCCTCTGCTACATGAAAGCAGGAAACAAGTGCAGCCAGTCGCGACGAGTTCAAACGCCCAGACGGCACTGAGCCGCATGAAGGCACGGGGATGTGTCACCAAAAGGCTTTTTTAATCCTCTTACTTACAGAAAGTGACCTTCTCCCTTTTTTCCCCAGGGAAATGCTGGACCTCGAGGAAGAGATGGTGAGCCTGGCATCCCCGGAAACCCCGGCCCGGCTGGGCCACCCGGACCACCTGGACCACCTGGGCTCGGAGGGGTCAGTTTACCGGACTCTTCTGTTACACAGCAGAGATAATGATATTTATTACCCATTATCTCGCTGACTGTTATCAAATGACTGTCTTGCTGAATATCCATAGTGTGGGTTACACGTACATAGAAACGGCTTATGGTGGATTTAAGAGGTGTTGTTATTACATACTTATTCATATTTAGTAAAAAAAAAAAAAAAAAGTCAGACAGCAGAGTAGAAGTTCACAACATTGCAGGTCATTGACTTTAGCAGGGAGCAGGCGGAGGCACATGTTCCTCATGTATTAGACTGTATGTGATTTAAAGCAGATATCCAGGTCATGGTCGATTGACTTGTGTGTTTTTAAGTGCAGGTAAAACAGGAGATGACATGAAGTGACCCTGTGTGTTTTGTGTCAATAGAACTTTGCTGCTCAGATGGCTGGAGGCTTTGACGAGAAATCTGGAGGTGCTCAGATGGGCGTGATGCAAGGACCAATGGTGCGTGGTAATGGTTTACTCAGTGCGTGTGTGTGTGTGTGTGTGTGTGTGTGTGTGTGTGTGGAGACACTTAATCTGCTGCAAAATATAAACCATCATCACTGATACTGAACCTGCTCTGAAGCTGTAATTGCAGAGATGGAACTGAGTCCAATGCTGCCACCTAGTGGCTGAGTAGCTTCACTTCAACACAGATTAATGGCAGTCTGTTATTCCATGTTGGCTGTTGCCACAGAGCCTTAACATAATTCTTGACCTCTTTGAAAATGCTATATTTAGATATGAACAGCAACCAAATATAAAATTAGAATTGGATTAGAAAATAAATGAGTTGTCATGGATCCCGTGAAATGGGACTTGTAAGCTTGTTATTGGTCAGGCTTTAGGGTTAGAGACGGGGTTCAGCCATTCGTTTTTATCTGCTATATTTTACAGTTGACTCTCTAATTCAAATGTGTGGTGAATAGTTGTGAGATAAACACACTTCTCTTTTCACCCTGCAGGGTCCCATGGGTCCCCGTGGTCCCCCCGGACCGAGTGGAGCTCCTGTAAGTACAAATATGACATATCTGCATCATAATGGGATTGAGCATCACCATTAAACACTTAATGTTAAAATACAGAGATTTGTTTTTCATAATGACTGAAAACATCGCTAATATCTTCTCATTTCTGCTGACAGGGACCCCAGGGTTTCCAAGGTGGCCCCGGAGAGACTGGAGAGCCCGGTGCTGCAGTGAGTATCGACAAAACTGTATATATCGAACATACTGTGCTGGTCATATTTGCCATTATGTTTTGTGTGAATCCACATTATCTACTGGCACAGTCATAACTGTTTATCAACAACACATTACATGAGTGTCACTAAAGTCGCTTTGTTTAACAACAGGGACCAATGGGACCTCGTGGACCAGCCGGACCAACAGGAAAAGCAGGAAGTGATGTAAGTGTCATTGGGTTCCATTCTTTTTGCAAATGATGTAGCATTATTCTCTATCAGTCTGTGCAATAAACCTATTTGCCAGAGGGGGGCACTGTGTGACTTCAAACATCCCTTTCTGTGAATAATGATAATTGTGCACAGAACCCAGAATGCATGCATAGTCCATCCACATCTGCGCAGTTACACTCTCTCCTGCAGCTCTAATCTTTCTACTTCCTGTTTGCATTCTAGGGTGAGGCTGGCAAAGCTGGCAAAGCTGGTGAGCGTGGACCTGCCGGGCCTCAGGTGAGCAAACGATAATCAGTGAAAATGTGATGATGTCACACTGAGTCTGGTGTTTTACCTCAGCGCAGAGAGAACTGAACATTTCTTTGTGTGTCAGGGAGCGCGTGGATTCCCCGGAACTCCTGGACTTCCTGGAATCAAAGGACACAGAGTGAGTATTTCAACCTTTACGGTTCAACATTGATAAAACATGATGAGCCATCAACTCAGTGAGATGGAGTCATGTGATCATGTGATCGGAGCTGGTGATGGGTGAGTCCTAATTAACATCCCCATGTCTCTCTCCAGGGACACCCTGGTCTGGATGGAGCAAAGGGAGAGACTGGCGCTGCAGGAGCTAAGGTAGGATGGGCGCATTATCTTAAGTGATCATTTAAAGGTACAGTGTGTACAATTTAGTGACATCTAATAGTGAAGTTGCATTTTGCAGCTGGACACCACCAGCGTAATTCAGAATGAAAACAGTACAGAAAGTATGCACAATGGGAAATTCTAATATATATATATATATATTTAAATATATGTACACAAAGACTATATTCATTATTGCACAATCTATATGCACTCAAAGTCATTAAAGGACAGGACAGCCATCACAAAAGAGCATTCTGGGCTGCCATAAAAACATGGAGGGTCAATATGGCCGCCTTGACCTACATTCAAGGATAAGCAAAACAACAAGAAGCATATTGTTGTCTAATTCTAATTGGAATCATCCCACTTAAATCATGGACACTGGACCTTTTATTCATCCATGTATGTCTTTGTTTCAACTGTTAATTGCGCTGCTCTCTGCTCCCATCAGGGTGAGAGCGGTGCTGCTGGTGAGAACGGAGCCGGCGGACCAATGGTGAGTATTACTGCTCCTCTACGTTTTCCTCCTTTGACAGACTATTATTAAAAATAGATGACATCGATTCACACAAACTGACTGATCATCTCCTCTCTGTCTCAGGGCCCTCGTGGTCTGCCCGGTGAGAGAGGACGTCCTGGTGCTGCTGGAGCTGCTGTGAGTCAATGGCTCATGTCTTACATGACATGCACATATACAGGATATACCACTTATGAACCCCTCATGACGTCATGGTCTCTTTGTTACGACACTATATCCTGTCCTTTCACTCTTTAGGGCGCCCGTGGAAATGATGGCTTGCCCGGTCCTGCTGGTCCCCCTGTACGTCTCGCTCTTTGAACCTATTACATTAGCTCGGTGTGACTTCTAATAGGATCTAACCCTAAATGATTTGTCTCTATCGACAGGGACCTGTTGGTCCTGCTGGAGCGCCCGGTTTCCCAGGATCCCCAGGAGCCAAGGTCTGTTCATCTTGAGAATCATAAACTACTTTTCAAGATCAAGAGCTCAAAATGGAGCATAACTGCATCTTCGATACATGTGCATTTCTTTCTGTAGCACCTTTTCATAGAAAACCTCTGTATTCTCAAAATTGCTTAGTCATCACCCGTCCCTGAAGAGAACGGTGTGTTCCGGATAACTTCTATAACAAGAGAATATGACTCAGCGTTCTCTCTCTCTCTGTCTGTATGACAATGGGCGAGATTTCAGAATGTATCTCTTATGATGAATTCATTGTGCCGTGTCAGGGAGAAGCTGGTCCCACTGGTGCCCGTGGATCTGAGGGTGCACAGGGACCCCGCGGAGAGGCCGGCACCCCTGGATCTCCTGGACCCGCTGGAGCATCGGTTAGTCTATTATCAAGACGGATGACTCACACTTAGTCAATCATCATTGACATTCTAACACTGATGTTTCATCATTCATGGTTTCACTTCCTGCCCACAGGGTAACCCTGGTACTGATGGAATCCCCGGAGCTAAGGGATCCGCTGTAAGTGTCCCTTCCATGGAACCATTCCTTCCTGTATAATTCATGGTGTTAATATTTCATATGCTTAACATTTTACTCGGTTCCCTCATGAAGGGGGCTTCAGGTATTGCTGGCGCCCCTGGATTCCCCGGCCCACGTGGCCCACCCGGACCGCAGGGAGCTACAGGACCTCTGGGGCCAAAGGGACAGTCTGTAAGTCGCTGAGGATTCATCTCCGTGAAACTCTAACACTTCGTTAGGTCACAGTTAGTCATTCCTCTGGTTGTCCTCTTCTTCTTAGGGAGACCCTGGTCTCACTGGACTCAAAGGTGAAGCTGGACCCAAGGGAGAGCTTGTGAGTTGACCTGGTTTCTGATGACTTGTGCCTTAACGACCTTTTACTTGAATCAGACCACGACTGAAACTGAATGAGTTGTCTTCATTCTTCTCAAGGGCCCCGCTGGTCCTCAAGGTGCCCCCGGCCCTGCTGGGGAGGAAGGAAAGAGAGGAGCCAGAGGAGAGCCTGGAGCAGCTGGACCACTTGGACCTCCAGGAGAGAGAGTAAGTGTTCTGGACAGACCACGTGTAACTTCTTTGGGGGGGACGGCTCTAGATCAGGGGCTGTACATCAACCAGAGGGTTTGAGTCCAGATGTGGACGTTTTACATTAGCTGTTACTAACTGTTGTCTCATTTCTGTCTGTGCCTTTTCTCAGGGAGCACCTGGTAACCGTGGTTTCCCCGGTCAGGACGGTCTTGCTGGAGCTAAGGTGGGTGTGAAGTGAAATGATGCACTGAATGATTTCACCTTGATGACTCCAATAATGTGAAAATGTGCTGACTCACTACTGTCTCGTTGTCTGCAGGGTGCCCCCGGTGACCGTGGTGTTCCTGGGGCTGCTGGGGCTAAAGGTGGCACTGGAGACCCTGGACGCACTGGGGAGTCTGGTCTTCCCGGAGCCAGAGTGAGTTTGGAATCTTCACTCTCCAAAATGAATCAGACACGGATGTTAAAATAGAGTGTTAGTGATGCTAGTTTGACACGAGCGACTCAATTCTGATTCCACCCACTTGATGCTGATGATGACTCACACGCTCGGTGTGTCTCATAGGGTCTCACTGGTCGTCCTGGAGATGCTGGTCCTCAAGGCAAAGTTGGACCTACTGTAAGTACAAGCGTCATGCTCATCTTAGTGCCCATGGAAGTTTTACCCTCTGGTGTCGAAAGGTTGTTGCAATGTGCTTTTCAAGCTTCCAATACTCAAACTGTCTGTGTTTGAATGATGATGATGTTGTATTATGCATGTTATGAAATACTTCTGACATTTAAGGTGGACTGTTATTGGGTCTTCAGAGCTGATACAAGTTGCTTCAAAGAGTAGTTAGTGATCTTTTTTGTCAGAGTGCCAAAATCATAGTATTAAATGCCGCTATCAACTATACTATACACACAACATCCACAACTGTAAAGATGAAATTGAAATAAAATCAAAAAGCTATTATTTGTTCAAGTTTGATGGTGAATTTCAAATCAAAACACAGATAAGGATAATCAACAAAGTGTCCGTATCATTCCCTATAATTGACCAGGCCAATTACAGATTTGCTCCTAATTCAACAGTATTAGTATACATACATTTATAATAACTCTACCGTACAGTCTGCTACCTTTTTAAGCTCAGTAGAATAATGTTATTGTATAGTGGATTATTAAAACTAGCAACTTTCATCTCTACAGAAAACGCCAGTGTTTCTGTACTGCAACGTGTATTTGTACCTCTGACAGGGAGCCGCTGGTGAGGACGGTCGCCCCGGCCCACCTGGACCTCAGGGAGCACGTGGACAGCCCGGAGTGATGGGATTCCCTGGACCAAAGGGAGCCAATGTACGTGTGTTAGGATTATGTATAAACACAACATTTTCTTAACGACACAAGCATTACGATGGTGTCATGAACCTCCATGACCCGGTCATTTAACTCATGAATTTCTCCTCAACAGGGTGAGCCTGGAAAGGCAGGAGAGAAGGGTCTTGTTGGTCGTCCTGGTCTGAGAGTAAGTTCACCTCCTCCTTTAATACTCAACCTTTCTGTAAATGTCTGAGATGGATGGAAGTGTGTTTCTTCAGTTCACTTCTAACAGCTGGAACTCTTCCCTCTGAACAGGGTCTGTCCGGTAAAGATGGAGAAACCGGTCCTTCTGGACCCCCTGGCCCCGCTGTGAGTACCATGTTGTTACACCAAACGGTCGACAGAGTGGTGGTTTGTCTCTGCTGCCGTCTGATCACCGGTGTTTGTCACACAGGGACCTGCTGGAGAGAGAGGAGAGCAGGGACAGCCTGGACCTCCTGGTTTCCAGGTGAGTTGAGTTTCTCACCCAAAACTGTGATTCAACTACATGGGAAACCAAAAACATGCAGTTACCCATGAGGGAAAACAGTACACAGGCAATGACTGAGATGACTGATCCACGTGCTTTTGTTGTGTAGGGTCTGCCTGGACCGACTGGAGCCCCAGGAGAGGCTGGAAAACCTGGAGACCAGGTGAGTGACGCCTCAGATGGAGATACCTGATGGTTGTGTCTGTCTATATGATGAATATGATGGGATAATAATATATGGGATCCATGACATGGAGGAAAAGACAGTTATAAAAAGCTCTATTGATATAGTAAGTGGAGAAAGATGAGTAAAAATAGCCACTGATTCAAAATGGCATATTATGGCATAGGTTATTCAGTTATGCTGCTGAAGTTTTACTTACAACAGCAAGAGGCTACTGGTTAGAATTCCTAATTTTTTTTCTTTTCGAATTCACATTAAATACTTTAAGTTAAACCATTTGCGTCCCCACAACATTCATTTCAAATCAAATACTTTTCTAAAAGTAAAAGTGTATAGCTTTGTTTAGTCATTGCAACATCTATTCTTTTATTTTGAGTCCTATAGGAATATATAGTGTCTGTCCTTATTTGACTCAACCTCTGAATAAACAGTCACTGGTATTTTTTTACGTGAACTGAACTGAAGGTGTGTCTGTTCTCTCTCTGCAGGGAGTTCCTGGAGAGGGCGGAGCTCCTGGTGCTGTTGGAGCCAGAGTGAGTGTCATAGTTCAGGCTCCTTTACACTTCATACACCGGTACATCGTGACCTCACCGTTATCATCCCGACAACCACGTAACACGTGTTTCCTGACAGGGTGAGCGTGGTTTCCCTGGTGAGAGAGGAGGTGCTGGAGCTCAGGGTCTTCAGGGACCCCGTGGACTTCCCGGAACACCTGGATCTGATGGACCTAAGGTCAGTGGATCAGACAGAAGCAGATTTGAACATTCAAATGGTCCATAAGTGTCCAACATGTCCAGCCCGCAGGTGCAGCTTCAAAGACTTATTTGTTCTTTCAAAATAAATGTAAAGGTACAGTGTGTAAGATCTGACTGGACGTTAAAATCAAATAATAATGATGAGTCATGAGTATATTATCACATGTATGTAGGGCGTATTGTTTTCATTACCCTAGAATGAGCCTCTACATCAGAAGTAGGTCATCTCTTATGGGGGCGGCCATGTTTTTACACTATAGCCCAGAATGGACAAACTAACTTAATTAACTTAAGGCTACACAAGAATCTCCAACATGGTTGCAAGGGAAGAGTAATTGCATCATGCAACTCCACTTCTAGAAGTCAGGTAATTATACACACTGTACCTTTAAATTAAGAATTAGAACATAGTTTCCTACTGTTTACAGTCTCAATACTAAGCTCATTTAAAGGTATAGTGTGTAGGATTTGTGGTTTAGCGTTTAACATATCATCCTCCTCCACATGACATGAAACAGAAATTGACAGGTATTATCTTCTTCCTACCTCAGGGAGCAATTGGACCCGCTGGAGCTCCTGGATCTCAGGGACCCCCCGGCCTGCAGGGTATGCCTGGTGAGAGGGGAGCTAGTGGCATCTCAGGACCCAAGGGAGACAGAGTGAGTCACGGAAGTTGTAACCTTAGAGTGAAATGATGAATTCTACTCAGCGCTAATGTATTGACAAGTTCTGTGTCAATAACTCACAACTTCTTATTTTGACAAACAGGGAGACAACGGACAGAAGGGACTTGAGGGAGCTCCTGGAAAGGATGGTGCTAGAGTAAGTCGAAATCTCGCCCATATTTCTCATTAGTCCTCAAAGTGATTTCAAAAATTTCATCCAGAATTCACTTCAGCACAACAATTTCTACATCTACATTAATTCATTTCTTCTTCAGGGTTTGACCGGTCCAATTGGTCCTCCCGGCCCATCTGGACCCAACGGTGCCAAGGTAAGATGAAGAGTGTCTCAGTTTGAATTGTTAAAGAGATGGATTATACACTGGGGTGTATTGATTTGTTTGATCTGACTGAGTTTCCTTCTAATCCAGGGTGAGACTGGAGCTAGTGGACCTAATGGTGCTCCTGGCGCTCGTGGTGCTCCTGTAAGTATCTAGTCATGTCGCCCTGAGGTGGGACTCACAATAAAGGAGTTCCACCTTAAGAGTTAGTTTCAGGGTGTAAAATTTCTAATTACTGAAATAGCACATTGAATTTGATTCTGTTGAATTTATGTTTTCATTAATGAAGAATCACGTGCATGTGTGAAGCCTTATGTCCATATCACCAAAGATTAAGCCGTATTGTGGATTATAACTCTCCATAACATTGGAAGATAGAGAGGAGATCAATAATCAATGATGTCATTGATTTTTATAGAGCGTTATATTTAGGATTGTTTGGATTTGAGAGTAGGATCTATTAAGTTCCATTGTAGTTTTTGAAACATATTGCTTTGTTTGTTGAAAGTGAATGTTGTGTACAGGGGTTAGCAGAGAGAAGCTGAATTGTTTGTCTAATCAAATAAGAAAAACAACTAACAGGATGTGAGCGAAAGAAGCAATGACTCAAACGTCATATTTCAATGTTTCAGTTCCCTCACCTACTCTCTGTCTCTTGTCTTGTAGGGTGACCGTGGTGAGGGCGGTCCTCCAGGACCTGCTGGTTTTGCTGGACCTCCTGTGAGTGAAGTCAACAAAAACCCACTAAATCATTTGACAGGAAAGTATTTGTTTTTTCATCTGGATACATTCTGATGTTTGTTGTTTTTAAATACCCAGGGTGCAGATGGTCAGCCTGGACTGAAGGGAGAGATTGGAGAGGCTGGACAGAAGGGAGAGGCTGGTGCTTCTGGACCTCAGGGGCCATCTGGAGCTCCTGGACCTGTGGTGGGTGTTTGAAAACAAAAGTATCTCATTTTTGAAGCAAATGACTCTGGAAACATGTGATACGAGTCTTCACACTGAGTCAAATTCATATAATTCTAAGGCATAATATAATGATTGTTCCTCTTCTCAGGGACCCACTGGTGTAACTGGACCTAAAGGAGCTCGTGGTGCTCAGGGAGCTCCTGTAAGTAAATCATTTTATACTTCATCACATGAAACTAAACAGTAACAACTTGACTCCGTAAACTAAACTTCATGTTAGACATATTAGGGTTGTGGACATTGATTCAGTCATTGATTTCACATCAATAATAGATGACCAACTTCACAATAGAGCAGAGCTGGAGAATTGATAACTTAGTTGAATCATTGAAAAGTACATATAATGTCAATACAACTAAGTTATTGATAATGTTTCTCTGACAGGGAGCCACTGGATTCCCTGGTGCTGCTGGCAGAGTTGGATCTCCTGGCCCCAATGTGAGTATTGGATCAATAATGGCCCTCGGCAAGATGCTGAATCGGTCTGAAAATGATCTGTGCTGTGTTTTTAAGATTTGTATTCACTGAAAAGTTCCGTCTACCTCTTACAGGGCAACCCAGGAGCTGCTGGTCCTGCTGGTCCCGCTGGCAAGGATGGACCAAAGGGCACTCGTGGTGATGCCGGACCCCCAGGAAGGCAGGGAGATGCAGGGCTCCGTGGACCCGCTGGAGCGCCAGGAGAGAAGGGAGAGCCGGGAGACGATGGACCACCGGTGAGTTTGAATCCGAGTTCGGATGAAAACCACATGTGACTGATACGAGAGAAGTCTCTGTGTGCTCCGACGTGATATGAACACATCTGTCTCTCTCTCTTCAGGGTGCTGATGGACCCTCAGGTCCTCAGGGTCTGGGTGGATCTCGTGGTATTGTTGGTTTGCCTGGTCAGCGTGGAGAGAGAGGATTCGCTGGTCTCCCAGGACCTTCTGTAAGTGCAGTCTGACACCTATGACTTTTAGAATTAGATGGATATTGTTAGGGTTAGTGAAAGTCAGAACTGATGTATAATGCATATTGTACCATGTGTTTAGGGAGAGCCTGGTAAACAGGGAGCGTCTGGTGCTGCTGGTGACCGTGGACCACCTGGACCTGTCGGACCCCCTGGACTTACAGGACCTGCTGGAGAGACTGGTAGAGAGGTAAGAAGCAAAACAGCAATATGTCAAAATCATTCAACTGTGCCTTAATTGATCAAATGTGCAATTTCCTAAAAATTTTTTTTTTTTAAAACATAAAGATGGATCCATCACACCAAATACTATGTTATCAAGAACTGATTCTGTCTTTCAGGGTACCGCTGGATCAGATGGACCCCCTGGTAGGGATGGAGCTGCTGGAGTCAAGGTTTGAGACATCAGTAACACATATCAAATCGGAATCTAGTCAAAGTTTGTTTAAAATAAAATTTAAAAAAAATCATTACCCTGACTCATAACCTTGGGTTCCTCTGCAGGGAGAGCGAGGTAACACTGGTCCCGCTGGCGCCCCTGGTGCTCCAGGTGCCCCTGGTGCCCCCGGACCTGTTGGGCCCCTTGGAAAGCAGGGAGACAGAGGAGAGAGTGTAAGTAACATGGGACAACGTGATTGACAAAAGTCAAAGTTGTTGAGGTATTTTATTTGGCTTTTTCTAGTTTTGACACCTGGACACAAACACACTCTTGTCTCTTTCATTAGGGAGCTCAAGGACCGGCTGGACCTTCTGGACCGGCTGGTGCAAGAGGAATGGCTGTAAGTGATCTTATCATCAAATTCTTTTTATCAAATTCTAATTTGGTTGAAGTAATTAAAAGTGCTGCTGATGTGCCATCATGAATTTTAATACACCTCATGTCAAATTCAGGGACCCCAAGGACCCCGTGGAGATAAGGGAGAAGCTGGCGAGACAGGAGAGAGAGGACAGAAGGGTCACCGTGGTTTCACTGGTCTGCAGGGTCTTCCTGGACCTCCCGTAAGAAATCCACATTTTGCAGTTTCTCTATGCAGCATCATTTTTTAAAAATCTATTCTGGTGTCTGATTTGTCGTCATCTTTCTCCAAACAGGGCCCTGCTGGTGATGCCGGAGCTTCTGGACCTGCAGGACCAAGCGGAGCTAAGGTGAGAGAAGCAAAGAGTCAAAAAAGGAAAGAAAAAACTTTTATTCGGTTCCGTCCTGCAGCTTTAACACCCACAGATATGTGATGGTAATGAAGGGCACAGGTTAGTCTTTTAGTAATTCTCCAATCACCTGACGACGATGGGGACGTGAAAAGGCCACGTGCTGTAATTACCCGCCGCTGTGATAAGATGAGCGGTTGGGGCATTTTGTAATTACTCTCTGCAGGGAGAAGGAGGCAGACAGGCCACGTTTTTTTCTGTAAACCCACTCCTGCTGAGATCGGAAATGGGCTTCAATATCTCTTCTAGATTAGCCGAGCACCGAGCGCGATAAGAGAAATGAAGGGAAATGTCACCATACAAATAATCTTCATGCATAATAAAGGCAAAAGGGTCTGGAGGTGATTTGGATATTAGAGGGAAACTGCCTCTGCATTTGAATGGCTCTTATTTAAATGTGACAGACAAAACGCTGGATCTGAAAAATATAGTTCAACAATGTTAACAGAAAGTCAAATAAGTCATTAAATTTTAATTCTCTTCGGAGTAAAACATAGGTTTAATAGATTCATTGGAAGTGCAAAACAATCATATTGTAATGTTATTTTCATTTTTGCACCTTAATATTCAAAGTACTACTTTCATTGTCCTAGAATGAGACACTGATATTGGTGTCTGGAGTCGCTCCACTTCGAAGAGGCCGCCATGTTTTTAACTGCATTTAAAAACACCATTTGAGTTGAACAGTAACCATAGACTCAAAGGGGAAGGAGGGAGTTGAACAGATTTAGAGTCATTTCAGTTCAGTTGTACCTTTGATTCTAACCTCATTCTGTCTGCAGGGACCACCTGGTGCAGTTGGACCCGCCGGCAAAGATGGAGCTAATGGACTGGGTGGCCCTATTGGACCCCCTGGACCCCGTGGACGCTCTGGAGAAGCTGGTCCTGCTGTACGTAACTGACCTTAGGAAACCATCCATAAACACTTAACAACTGACCTGGTTCCAGTTCTATTTCTTACCCATTTTCCGCCCTCTGCACCTCCCTCAGGGACCTCCTGGTAACGCCGGACCCCCTGGTCCTCCCGGTCCTCCTGGCCCTGGCATTGACATGTCAGCCTTTGCTGGTCTGGGCCAGACCGAGAAGTCACCCGATCCTCTCAGGTACATGAGGGCCGACGAGGCCTCCAGCTCCCTCAGGCAGCATGACGTCGAGGTCGACTCCACACTCAAGTCCCTCAACAACCAGATTGAGAACCTGCGCAGCCCCGACGGCACCCAGAAGAACCCTGCTCGCAGCTGCAGGGACCTGAAACTGTGCCACCCTGAGTGGAAGAGCGGTAGGTTTGGCAGAAGGGTAGGATGGGATCGGACCCGATGGACCGCTACATAAACTCATTCCACTGACTTCTTTCATCTGTCCAGGTGACTACTGGGTTGATCCCAACATTGGCAGCACTGCCGATGCCATCAAGGTCTTCTGCAACATGGAGACCGGAGAGACTTGTGTCTACCCAAGCATCGCCACGGTGCCAAAGAAGAACTGGTGGACTAGCAAGAGCAAGGACCGCAAACACGTCTGGTTCGGAGAGACCATGAATGGAGGATTCCACGTGAGTGCACTTTTTCCTGAATCCTGACGATCTCCATGGAAGCCGCTAACTTTGGTCTCCCATCTCTTCAGTTCGACTATGCTCAGGAGGGCCCGGCTGCCAACGCTGCCAGCGTCCAGCTGACCTTCTTGAGGCTCCTGTCCACTGAGGCCTCCCAGAATGTCACTTACCACTGCAAGAACAGCATCGCCTACATGGACCAGAGCACAGGCAACCTGAAGAAGGCTTTGCTGCTGCAGGGCTCCAACGATGTGGAGATCCGCGCGGAGGGCAACAGCCGCTTCACGTACGGCGTGTTGGAGGATGGCTGCAAGGTGAGAGCAGAGGCGGGAATTCATCGTTTCTTCAATTTCTCATTGTCACGTGACTCAGTGAGTTAACATGTTGCACTTTTGTCAACCCACAGAAACACACAGGCCGGTGGGGCAAGACTGTCTTTGAGTACAAAACACAGAAGACCTCCCGTCTGCCAATCGTGGACATTGCTCCTATGGACATCGGAGCAGCGGATCAGGAGTTTGGAGTGGATGTAGGCGCAGTCTGCTTCTTGTAAATTGGAGTATTCCAATGGCCCCCCCTTTAATAACAGGAAATAAAACGAAACTCAACCATGAAACATTACACACACTTCCACAATAAAGAAGACTGGAAATTATAGAAAAAAAAAAGAAAAAAGAAAATTGATACTTTTTCTCTCACAACGAAGTGCTCTCCAAGTTGTACTCCCTGGATGTTAGCACTGAAGGGCACCGGCAATATCTGTACACCACACGAGCATTCTCTGTCGACCCGCTTCCTGAGATCCAGTCATGTTTCCCATGGCCCACTGTTGACAGGAATGAATCAGAACCGGGAGGAAGAGGGACCAAGCGAACAAGTTATGGAGAACAGAAACATGACTTGATGTCACTTATTTATTGTCTAACGTACACAGGCAGAGTTGAGGTAGGACTGGATGGGTTTTCTTTGTAAGTACGACAAGCCCCCTTTCCACTACACAACAGCCACACAACCTCTGACCCAGTCCTACTCCACCTCCCCCCCTGTTTCCCTCCTCTGACACACAATTCGAAATCAGCGTAGACCAAAAACAATAACTATATTCTCGATAAATACAAATCAGATCTTGGCACTCCAGGCCTAACCACCATGAGCAGGAGCTGCGACACCTTTACTGTGTATTATAAATCCTTGGTTCTATTGTTGTAAAGGTCTGTGTTTATAAACAACCAGATGGTTTTATATATATTTCCACATTATGTGTGTACATGTGTCTATATGCACACCAACACTTTTTGGAAAGTGAGGTTACATTTGGGATGTATGTTTCTGTGACCTGTTCCCCTTGACTGCCCATTAGAAGAAGGCCCATTTCTCATTCAAAAGACACAAATTGAAAGAATTTTCTTTTTTTTTTTTGGCAATCTTATCAAAGTCGTCCAGATTGTTTAAAGCTACCTCACGCTGAAAAACAAAGTGAAAATGCTGCATTTAAAATCTGAGCTGACCAAAATCATTAGCTTTCGGATGGATCTGGGGCTGAACGGCCATCTTTGCTTTGGGTTGCTCTCTCTCTCCCTCTCTCTCTCTCTCTCTTCGAAAGGTGCTAAGAGTTCTGTATTCCCCCCCTCAAAAACCCTAATTCCCACTAGCCTCACATCACACACTCACATTCCACCCTGGAGGAGGGGTGCAGTCGGGTTACCACAGGGGAGATAGGGGCTACTTAGAGGCATCCTCTGGAGTCCACATCCCACAAAGCTGAACCCAAAGGACTCTGAGGACGGCCAGTGAGGAACAAAAACACAGGGTGGGTTGTCTCTGTGTGTGTGAGGGTGTGTACATTTTTTTTAATTAATTTTATTATGACCATGATCATTTTTTTTTGTTTTTATTTTGTTACACTTCTAATTGCTGTAAATTGGAAAATAAAAGGAAAACCGAATTAAGAATTAAGTTGATTTATTTGGGAGTTCTGAATAAAAGCAGAAATGGTACCAGGATGTCTTTCTTCTCAACAGAGCAGATCATGTTTGTTTTCTTTTGTTAAAGTTACTCTTGACTCTGAGTGTGTGGTCTGTGTGTGAGTGCGAAAGTTTAGAACTGTGATGTATGTGTGAATTTTCATTTTGAAAAGGGGAAAAAGTACTGTACTGGTTCTGCGGATTCAGGGTGGGGCTGGGCGCCATTGGCACCGGCTTGTCTGAAGTGATGGTGAAAAATAAAGAACGTTTTGTTGACTGAAATCAACAAACTGTGGGCTTCTTCCTCTTTGCCCTGAGTAATTAAAGCTTAACTTAATTCATCTAGTTCACCTTTTCTCATTAGTGGAGGAAATATTAAATGCATGCTCCTGCTCTGAGGTTTGGAGTGACACAAAACTCAGAAAATCTGAAAAAAGCTGCATTAAAATGCATCTGGAGGGAAAATCTTCAACAAATAAACATCAAAGTGGATTATGAGGTCTAAAGTATTATTGCTGCATAAAGTACAGACTATTCAAAATGTCTACAGAGAACCAAACAGCTCACAAACTGCTCCAAGGGGGTAAATGTAAAACAAATTGCCGTGAAGATTTCTTTTTCAAGAAATGTAGAAAAAATGAACTATTTTGCAATTCTGCAAACCTGCACCTCCCAAGCTTCGAATCAGACCCAAAGGACATCTCTTCCTGGATACCTGGATGGGCCTCCTTCATTCAGCAGCATCTGGGCTCATGGTGAGAACTAAGACCAACACGACTAGAGAAACATACAATTACCACTTTGGTTAAACATTACATGACTACACTTGAAAATAACATCATTCTTCAAGGGTCATTTAACAATGTTATACAAGAGACACATTCTGTAATAAATTGGAGCACAAAGATTTCAGCTAACATCCACATTTTCTGACTATAATCAGATTCAAACGTTTGCGCACACAGAAAAAAAAAGAAACGCATACCAGTTCACGAAGGTCAAGAACTTTCTGAACATTTATTAACAATTTATGAAAACAAATAGAAATTGAGAGGGTATGAAGGTGTGATGGCGGATTAAGAGAATGACTCAGTGAAAAGCGACTGATTGGCCAAGGCAGACGGCCTTTCCTGTGGGCGGGGCAATAACGGACTGCCGCTCAGGCCGTACTGTGGCACGCTGGCACTCCGGAAGTAGAAAGGCACATGGGTAATTCTTCCATTGGACCAACACTGAGAACAGAGGGATATAAAGCCAATAAGTGTTTATTTATGAAAAATATAATTAATAGAATTTTAAACAAATTCACAAGTACAACTATTCTACCATTTCATGAGGTCATACGTTTTATTATGTGTCCCCATTAGAAGAGGATTAAAAGTTGTTCAGAATAGACAGAACATCTATACAACTGACTACATAGGAGATACACATAAAAAGGTATAACATGACGCCTTTAAAACATAACCAGGACCCATCGACAAAATAATCTCTAAGTTATAAAATCTTCTTTCCAACGCCTTTGCTCTTATTTGCAGGAGGTTCTAGTTTTAGCTCCGCTCATTTGATCCAGACTAGATACTTTTATATAGAAATTCAACCGAAACAAAAAGACAAGCTGTCCATGAATTCTGTTACAATAACTAAAACTTTCACTTTATTTACTTGAACAGGTAAATTCATTATTAGTGGTATCAAAATCAAAGACTGACCACAGTGAGAAGAGCTCCATGCTGGAAATTTGGGTGGAACTGCATCAGTCTGGGCTCGGCATCAGCCTCCCCTTGAACAAATCCACTAATCAGAGACACAAGACAAAACAAAAGCATGCAGACAGAAAACTCATAAGTGAGAAAAGTGCAGTTCTTCTGAGTATCTTCAAAGCTACAGAGAATAACACGCAACACTTAACAACTCATTAAAGTACAGACCATGGTAAAAGCTGAAAAATGGGGTTGGTTCTTGTCTTGAAAACTGCTATGATCGCAGGTCGGTCCGCTGCCTGGGCATCGCCTTCAAAGATAAAAACAAAGGCTGAGCAGAGTAACCACAAGCAATACTGAACTAATATCTAACATAGTGGACATTGGTTCTATTGTAAAACAAGTGAAAACCTTTAAGAAGAATTGCAAGTCTCTCTCCACTTGGATCCCAGGCGATTGATTGGATCTCTCCACCCACACTGTCAAACAAATACAAATGTGATTGATCAGTTCTAAAAGACAAATTCATATCGGCTCTACTTCTTTCCTTTCTCTGTGCCTCTATCTGCCGGCGGAAGTGAATATTTCTAATTAGCGATTTAAGTGACATGATCTTACATGATATCTCCATCTGGCGTGGTAAAGGTTGTCTCTGATAGGTCAGCCACCACAGCTGCTGCCTGTGGCCCTGTGGATGTGACTGAAGAGACGCCTGCAGAATAACGATGACAACAACAAAAGCTGTAAAATCCAAAGAGCTTAAAGATGATGTGTGTAACCACTGACTGAGACATGTACCTGGTATGTCAGTGAAGGCCAGAGCATAGATGACCGACTCTCCTTGCACGGTGAAGAGAAGTCGACTTCCGTCTGGGCTCCAACAGCCAGACTTAAAAGAGGAAAAATGAATGAATGAATAAATAAATAAAAAATAAAGAGTTCAAAATCAAAATGAAAATCTTGTTTCAGTTTAAAAAATAACTTCTACAAAGATGACTCACCTGGCAGCGTCCTTTCACACACGGCCAACGTTCACAGGTCCACATCCTGGTCTCCCAAACCCTGAACACAAGAGAGTTTTACTATAATTCCATTGGTAAAAACTACTTTTTTCCTTCAATTATTATCTGATGATACTTGATTAGCTCTTGGCTGTGCCACTAATCCCTAACATGTTCATAAATATTCATGTCGCTCTATTATCATATAGAAAGTGCCAGTGTCCACACCCATTAATATTGAAGGAGAAAATTAGGAGCTTAACACATTAAATTTGAAATGTGCAAATATAGCTTGACAAGGAAAGAGCGGCGAAAGGAGGAAAGTGGACAAACAAGTCTCTGTCTCAAGTCAGTAATGAGCTAATAACAAGTTATTACAAAGGGACATGATTCACCAACCTGAACAGGGCAGAGGGCGTAGAGGCCAGTACATGGCTGCCATCAGGGGACCAGGACAGGAAGGTGACCCCACCTCCCCCGACCCTCTGTAGTGGCACACAGCTTTCTGCGGCCACGTCCCAGATCTAGAACAAAAAAGAACCACGTGATGTCCAACAAATCTGTAAGAAACCACTTGCCAATCCACTTTATGACGCGTCTGCCACGTACGTACCATCACAGCAGTGTCCATAGGTGAGGCCGACACAAGGAGAGACCCGCTTGGAGACCAGGCGATGGAGGTGACAGGGGAGTGACCGGGATGAGACAGAACTTGGGCACAACCAGACGAAGGTCTGGAATTGTCAGTGAGAAAATTAAAAAAAAGTATCTTAATTTGTTGAGGGTTAGGTTTAGAAACTCGACACATACAACTTTACAGACCTGGTTGATAGTGAGCAGGGGTCAACGTGCCACACCAGTAAACAGTTCTGACAGGCAACGGCCAAAGCAGATGCACACAATGGCTTCCACTGCATCGCAGCCACACTCCTCTGCTGACGGTGTTTCAGTGTGGGAGTCGTGGCACTGAAAAGACAGCAGACACGTAAAAATGTGAATAACTTAGAGTCATGTCAAAGTTGATAAATGAAGTGCGCGGTTGTCGTACCTTTTGGGGTTGTACATCTTAATGGAGTCGTCCAGGAGGGCAACAGCAAACTTATCCGTGTGAGGATGCCAGGCGAAGGCTCGCACCACACAGTCCGACCTGGTGATACCACGAGGATGAAAGCAGAAAAAGGATTTGGACTCTTTCATAGATGCTTATCGTCATGTTTTCAATGACTTAGTTTTCAAACTAGGGCACAGGTAAATGAAAAGATGTGCAGCTGTTCATGATCCATTCATTCAGTGGCTTCCTCATCTGCACTTACCAGTTCAGCACTTGTGAAAACTCAGCAATCATGTCCTCGCAACTTAACTACACAGGAAATAACAAAGAGTAATATAACATTTAATGACGTACAGCAATCAATAGTGTGCTTTACTGTGGACTCACCGTGAGATGAGGAAACAAGGAGCTGTGAAAAGACGAGACCCGCTGGAGCAACGCCAGCGTGCAACCGGAACTGACTGCCATCCATTTGGGCACTGCAAGAGAAACAGGTAGGGGGGCGTTATTGTACATTCTAATCTCTGCATGAATGTCTCTGTTTTGATTACATTTGAAAGAAATGGTGCCTCACATACCCTCTGTATTTGAGTTGGTAATTTCAGTCAGTAATCCTGTCAATCCACCATCCCGCCTGAAAAGGAAAAACATTGTGGCATGATTATTTTCTTGCGGGAGAAGTAAAAAGATGGGAGCAATCAAACCACTGTTGTGATTGATTGTTTGTGCCTGTCTGTTATTTCTTCTGGACCCTTTAGGATAGTAATGCATTGGACATGGTGAAAGGAATGGTGTGCAAGGTTATTAAAAAAAAAAAAAACCTTTCTTGGCAACAATATCGAAGACAGATAAGTAGTGATGATTAAATCAAGTATTTCCCTTTCCAAAACAAAAAATATAACGTTCCTAAAACTGTGTACGAAAACAAAAAATATATGTATATATATTGAAATTTGCAGCCTGTGACAGTTCCAGAAATGTTTTTCTTCTCTGCTGTAGTTTCAATAAATATGCACACACACACATATATACATATATATGTGTGTGTGGGGGTGTGTGTGTATGTGTGTGTGTTACCATGCTGCAGCACTCCTCATCCACAGTGTTTCAGAATGGTCCAGAAACGCCGCCTTGCTGCTGTTCTCTGCTCGGCTGTGGAGCTTCAGAGACTCTCGGGGGAAGTACAGACTAAGGGGACTTGACTCCTGGAGAGGGAACAACAATACAACGTCACTGGATGATATTAACCGGGTCCCACCACCACCAAAAAGAAACACCACCCGGCACCGCGGCAGTGGGTCAGACCTGTTTGGGCAAATCCTCGATGTTGGTCCCGGACAGCAGCTCGTTGTTGGACTCGCACAGGGTGGTGTGTCCGAGGGGCAACGGGGGAGGGAAAAGCGCCAGAGAGCACATCTTCACCGGGGTAAAACTCTGCCCGTGGACCTTAGAAACACCATGGAACACTCAGGTAAACACACAAGGAGCGGCTGCCATGTTCATTTCGTCCGACAGCTGAGTGACAGTGGGTTAGCTAAAGTTAACTTAGCGAGTTAGCTCGTTCGGGTTCACTATTTCAGTGTCGCGTATTGTGATTGTTATCATTCATATGAATTACCTTGTACTGTGTCCTTTATGTGTGTAGTCTGTTAAATTACTCCGTGTTTCCGAAACGCACATTTAAAAGCATGCTGCGTTGCTGTGGTACTTTCAGTTCACCAGCTTCAAGCTAATCCCGCCGTGTAGACTACGACGAGTCGGAGGGACAAACCGTGTTCGACTCTCGCGTTTTGTTTTTGAAACAACTTTATTTAAAACACAAAGTGATACACAAGTTTTTTTAAGCCATATTTACGTGTGTTGTATTTTATCATTGTGATGATGAATGCTCTTTGAATACGAATAATTCAAGATTCATGTTATCTGAGGTTATCTTATTTATTTTACTTAAATCTTATTATGATTATAATGGTGATGATGATGATATTATTGTATTATTATTATTATTATTATTATTATTATTATTATTATTATTGTTATTATTATTATTGTTGTTATTATTATTATTGTTGTTGTTGTTATTGCTGCTGTCACTGGAAATGTAATTGAACATTAATGATGTACGAATTATTATATGGATGTATTGAATATATAATACGGGAAAATGACATCGTGGTTGTCAAATATCAAAGTCAGACTTACAATCAAATCGCCACCAATGCACCTCAGGGATGATATGAGTTAAAAGTTGGACACGTCTGTCTTTGATCTGTCTCATTCCCCCTCTGAATGTGTTTTCCTTAGTGTGAATGTTCATGATGTTTCCTTTACTACAAAGGGGGCATGTCTATATTAACCTGTTATAT